>FJUW01000020.1:358002-401914 GCA_900074885.1 Rhynchosporium graminicola
CTATAGTAGGTCGTTAGAGTAGATTAGAATATTATCTAGATATACTATATAGAAGTCGTCTAAGTAGTCGAATAAGACGTTATTCATATATCGCTAGTATATCGTAGGGCCGTTAGTCAGACCGAAAGGGAGTACCTTATACTTATATATACTATAACAGGTCCGGAAGGTCGTATACTCTTCAGAGGCTAGATCTATTCGAATTCGGTAGAACGCCTAGCGAATATCTAGTTTAGTGAATATCTTAGCAGTAGAGATTCTAGCTAGCGTTTTATTAATTAATAGTAGTAGATATTAATCCTTCCTCGTGAGGTTATTAAATGCGCGAAAGTCGATATAGAATCTTAGACTTCTATTAGCTTTCTTAATAAAAAGAATAAGTATAGCGTATAGTACTTAAGAAGGTTCAATAAAACCTTTAGCTAAGTTATTAGTAATATACGCCTTAACGACTTTAAGTTCTTTAGCTGATATCTTATATAAGGGGGAGTATTTAAGGTTCTTCTCGGCCCCTTAAGCTTAATTCGGTAATCGTATAAGCGATAAGGAGGGAGAATATCGCTAGCTTCTTTAGAAAAGACGTATACCTACTAGCTATACTCGTAAGGGATCTGTAATTCTAAATCTAATTCGCTTAAGCTAATAGTAAATTATTAGGCGGTTTTACGACGTTCTATAAGGTCGATAGTCAAAGATATAATAGTAGTATCACGTTACTAAATTACGATTCGGTCGTTAAGAAGCTTATCTATCTCGTGAAAGGTAGTAGAGAAGATCTTATCGTTAGAAGACTTCTAGCGTTTATATAAGAGATAGAAGGCTAAGCTGCTAATTACGTAAATCTCTAGCGCAGGAGGCTCTAGAAGAGGTCTGAGTATACGAGGTGATCTTTATCGCTTCCGAAATATCGTAATAGCTATTTTTATACTTTAAGTAGCTTCTATTAAGTCGCGAGATAGTATTCCGAGCAACTATTAGTCTATAGTATGAATTATATAAGCGTAGTCTTATACGTAAGTCTTTAACGTAGAGACTTCTAATTAGAGTTAAAGTAGAGATTTATACGGGATATAAGCGATAACGTTACTAAATCGTACGCACTTCGGCTGTATATCAGTAGTCTCTCTAGAGTATAAAGACTTCTCTTTACTACTCTATTCTTATTCTTCAGATAATAAATACTTAGGCTCGTCGTATCTATAATAAGTAGTATAAACGCCGGAGAAACGGTCCTAACTGATCAGCGGTAGTAATAGAGGGTTAGTTACCTATAGAACACTCTCTAGGGGAGAGTTTTAGATGTTTTTATAGCTATAAGTCTCCCTAGAAATGCGCTTCCGAGCTAGTAATAGTCGTTTAATAATAGAAATAGAGTTAATAACAGCTCGAATATTAATAGGAGAGTTAGCTACGCTTTACTATTCCTCGTACGCTTCCTAGAACTAATTAAGGCGTTCGTTTCGTTCGTCAGTATCGTATTAGTAGCGCTAGTAGGTATAATATTCATATAAGTCCTTAATCTCGATCGGAGAGCTATAAACGTTACTAGGAGGAGTATATAGTAGCCAAATGATCTATTATTTAGAGGTATCCAAGAGTACTTAATATTCCGAAAGCTAGGTCCTTCCAAGTATAATACTATAGTTTCCGAGAGTAGTAATAAGAAAGGGGGTAAATACTTAAACGCGATAATCTGCTATCAAATTGAGTATCGTATAGTAACTAATAGTACTACTATTAACGCTATTAAAGCCTTTAATAGGAATTGCGTTTAGCAGAGGGTGAATTAAAGGTTTTAAGAAGAAGGAAAGGGATTTGAGAAAAGAATAATTAATAAAATAGTATCTATTAGCTCCAGAATCGAGAAGTGCGAGTAGCTTATATAAGAGTCTATTCTTAGTAAGAGTAGCACGTATAGTAAACGATTAACTACTAAGAAGCTTCGTAAGGTTAAGATATCATATATCTCGTATATTACCTAGGAAGGAGTCTTTCCCTAGGCGTAGTCTTTTACTAGCGGTTTAATATACTCTTAGGTATTATCGTATATTTCTTTATCGTTATTATCTTCTAGCTCGCTATTAACGTTATTATTAGCGTTAATTGCATTAATTCGATACAGCGTATTAAGTCGAGCTAATAATAAGCGTAAGTATAAAGTAGGCGTAAAGTAATAAGGAGTATTCGCTAGCGATTATACACGAGGCGTATCGTTTCGTGCAGAGTATAATACTTATTTACTAGTCGCACTAGTGTTCTCGGGCGTAGGAAGACTAATTTATAAGTAAGAAGAGGAGTTAGTACTATAGCGCTAGGAGGAAGTATTTATAGGGCGTTCCCGAGTCGCGCTAGCCTTAGCCGAAGACTCGGAATAGTAAGTCTTTTCAATGAATTAACCTTAGTCTTTAGCTTATATAGCCTTAACGTATTCTTCTAGTATCCTTAACGTTCGGTACTATTAGAAGAGCTATTTCCGTAGCTATATAAGTAGCTTCTCCTATAAGTCTATTTTCAGAGTCGATTAATTATTTACTCTAGCTTTACGAGCTAGCGTATAAAACTCGTAGTAGAACGTCTAAAAGGTCTACTTATAATCTATCTTTAGCGCAGAGTAGCTAGCTCTTATAGTTTATTAGTTATATAGATTAGATAAGAAAGAGACGAGTTAAGTGATTATATCGAGTGAATCGATTATACTACTTTCTTCGTTATATTCTAGTTCTAAGAATAAGAGTTCTAAGTAAGTTCTAGCTATTCTTTCTGTTTAGTTAAATAACTAATCTTTATAGTGATCTTTATCGATAAAGTAGCTAGAGTAGCGCTAGAGGGCATTACGTATCTGCACTTCCTAGAGTTTTAGAGAGTAGTCGATTCTATTAGAGAGCTTATTTAGAAGGTTCGGTATCTTCTCTATACGCGTAGCGTATAATATTAATAATATTCCTCCGATAGATTATTCTCGATAACGATTATTAGGCGTAAGAGTAGCGTTATCTTCTTTAATTAATAGTAGTAGTATTATACGCGATTAAACGTTATCAAAGGATATAGACTTAGTAGAGCGCTAAGTAATTAACTAGCGTAGTTCTAGGAACTTATCCCGTAACTAATATAGTTCTATAGATAAGTTAGTATTTAATTATCTCTCCTCTGCGAGCTTCCTTTCTGCCTCTTATAGCTAGTAAGCGCGGTCTTCCTATAAGTTACTTATAGTTACTATTAATATAGGGGTATTATCGGGGAGGTTTAGCGACTCAGTGAGTTCGTTAATTATAGTAGGAGTTAAAGAGCTTAACTCGGACGAGGTATTATCGCGAGTACTTTCTACTATAGAGAGAGGTAGGTTATAGCGAGTATTATAAGTCGCCGAAGAATAGGAGGTAAAGGGAGTCAGAGAACCGGTAGTCGATTTATCGGACTTAGGTTACTTCAGTTTAGGTACTATTCTTCAAGTTTATACTTAGTATAAGCCTTCTCTATATAGCGTAATCTCCTGCGTTTAGTAGCTCTAGGCATAGAGGTATAATATAAGTAGATATTTACTATCTTCCTAGATATAAGTAAAAGAGTTATAGATAATATAATACTTACTTTAGAAAGGTCTTAAAACTACCTAAGTAGTAAGACCTCATATTACTATAAATATAAAGTAGTAAGAATCACTTAAGAATCTATAACTAAGGAGTAAAGAAGTAGAGAGAGAATAGAAGTATATATATAAAAAGGGGCCCCTAAACTCTACTCGTGTAATCTCGCTTAGTAGTAAGTGTTTCTACTAATAGGGAGAGACCTCCAAACCTGACCAGTCGTCACAGAATAGATCAGGTTCGAGTTACCTATAGTAATAGGAGTACTTAGCGATTATACTCCTAATGAATTTCGCTTTTATTTTCCTTTCTCTCTTAGTTAATACTTCCTTAATAAGGTATTAATATTCTCTAGAGCAAGAGACGTTTAGAGTAAAGAAGAGTATAACGGATTAAGTTCAAAGGTAAAGCAAGGAGGATCGCGTTAAGTTCCCCTAGAACTAGAGGAGTCTCTAGTTTATTAGTTAAGAGCTATAATAATAGCTTAAAAAGGAGTATATTAGAGCTATTTCGGTAGCGATACGTAGAAGTTAAAGTTCCGAGGTATTTATTATACTTTCTTTAAAATCTATCTATAATTCCTTTATACTAAAGAAGTTATTAAAAGAGCGTTAGCGAAAACCTCCTTTATTATACTATTTACAATAAGCTAAATTAAACCCTAATTTATAGTTATCCGAGAGATCTCTAGTATCTCGGCTATATATAAGTAGTTATCGAATAATTAACTTAGTAGTAAGATATTATAATAAGCTATCTCTGGCTATCTTAATCTTTTTATTTAATATAACGACATAAGACTTAAGGCAGTATATAAGTAAGAATAAACAAGTAGGGAAGCTAAAAGCGATCTTATATAGTCTACTACGAAAGAAATAAAAAGATAAGGAAGGAAGAAGAAGAGAGATAGAGTATAAGGCACCTTATATATATATACCGGTACTAGTCCGATATTATACTGAGTCGGATACTAGTTCTGCCGGGATACCTATGAACTTGGGCCCTATTATCTATCCTTCTTCTCATGTAACATTCAGGTGAGCTGTCGTCATAAGACTCCTTTAATAGTAATAGTAAAGCTTATAATAGTTCGAAAGACAACTTAACTCTTTTTAGTTATAGTAGTAGAATAAGCCTTAGTTAGGTATCGATTAACTAAGTAATTACTTAAGGCCGGTTCGATCCAGTAGGCTATAGTATTATAGAGGAACGAAATAATCTATAAGACTTTAAGAGAGTCCGCTTCGAACTTATTCCTATTAAAGGCGAGGTATATTTAGTACTAAAGGATAAATTATCCTAAGTTATTATAGTTTCTATAATAAGTATTAAGTAAGTTAACTCGAGGTGGAGTAACTTTATTAGTTTTCTCTATCTTATTAACTTAAGATCCTTCTCTTATAACTAATCTTTCTTTAAAGGCTATTTTACTCTTACTAATAATACTTTAAGTAAGGTACTTAAAGTATAACGTTCTTAGTTCTAACTAGTACGCGGTATATAAGCTTATTAGTTAGTATTAGCTATAAAGTAAAGTAAATAAGAAGTTCGGTTCTTGATTAGAATTAAGATATTATAAGTAGGTATTAATTACTATATAAATTTGAGCACGAAGCTCTTATCTAATAGTAGAAGTGCTAGTCTTATATAGAACCTTCGTTCCCTTATACTAGCTATATAAGACCGTCTTATAGAGCGTATAAGCTCTCGCGACCTATCTAGTAGTCTAGTATATTACGTGATCCTGGATCACCTATAATAGTTTATACTATAACTATATTAGTGCCTTGCCTCTAATTGTACTAACTCTTTTCTAGTACTAAAACCTATCTAGTACTCCCTACTAGGTAATACTATCAGTATTCTGGCGCCAGGACGGTTTTAGTGCTAAGAACTATGCTGGTTCGTGATAATAAGGTAGATCGCTAGATGCGGGGTATCCTTCCTAATAATAAGGTGCTCATACTATCCATAATCGAGTATAAGCTCGAGGAGCGAGCTACTGTTGCTAAGCTACTCTTTCGACCGCTCGATAAGCTTTATAAAGATTAAGTTTTTAATATACGTATTCAGCTTATCTATACTCTAGCGTAACTCTACTACTAGTATGAAACCCCTCGCTAATTAAAAGTAGTATAGTTAAAATAGTATTCTAAGATATAATATCCGTATACTAATATAAGTACCGAAGGTAATAACGAGATGTTTCAAGAGGAGGGAGGTAATATATTAGTAGGAAATCTGGGGACGCAGACGCTCGATAATAAGCTATATATAGAAGCTATATTATATTACCTATTCTGCGGAAAGGGCCTATTCTAACGTAAAGATAGTCTAGGGAGGCACGTTCGAGTTCAGTATCTTCAGAGATAGTTAGCTAATAGCGGCTTCTTATATCTTTATAAATAATACTTAGCTATTATAGGCAATTTTGCACACTTTTTAAGCTATATATATCGTGAGCATAAGGTATATCTCTGAACGTATATTATTCGTATTACCTCGCAGGTAGGATTATTACGCAAGATAGAGGGAAAGTAGATAGTTGTATTGCACCTTTCCGAATTTAGTAGTAGAATACAGGTGAAAAACTATTCTCTCTAGTAATTTATTCATCTAAAGGTTTACGTACTATGCCCCTCTCGAAGAGACCAAAAGTACTATAAGTAAAAGTCTTTCTAAAAATTAGATAGTTTGAGCCCAGATTCGTCAAAAGTATTGGCAAGTGAATCGCGAGAAGTTTTCGTTCATCAACTGCGTGTGTTGCTCGATTATTGTTTCCTATAGAATTGTCAGCATCAAAGCAGAATCTCCACACACAGAACAGGTCGAGATATGAGTTTTTCTTCTCTTGAGCAATTAGTTATAGCTTCTGCTAAAGCACAGTGTGCGAACAAATAATCAAAGTAAACGATTATAATCAATTATATTCGATTATAATTAGATTAGATTAGATTAGGTATTTAATACCTTTGATTAGATTAGGCTTGTTTATAATCAATAATTAGGATTAGATTATAATTAGATTAGGTTTAATTATTCTTGCATATAAATAGCTTTATATAAGCTAATCATTTCTACGAGTTTCGAGTTTTTAGTTACTAATTAAGTATTTATAAGTTACTATTATTGATAAAACCTAATTTCTAATAGTATATTTTGTGATTCGTGCCTAAGTCACGCTGCTGCCGCTACAGCCTTTGGTCAAGTGATAGCTCACCTCCCTCCTAGAACTTTCCTATCCTTCTCCCTCCACACAATCGAAGAAAATCTATTATCCAGTAGTTAAATATTAATGAAAAAGTACCACTACTCCCCGCTCACATTAACTCGCCAAGTACGCCTCCTGAAGGTCTATGCTGGAGCAGAGGCGGATGAATTGTCCAGTGAGCTGGTGCACACCTCCCTTGACACAACGCCATCCTTTATCGCACTCTCCTACGCATGGGGCCACTCGAAGCACCGGAAATCAATTCGTTGCTCGGGGCTCACTGTCGAGATCGGCCCCAGCCTGCACAGCGCTTTGCAGCATCTCCGACAGCCCGCTCGTGAAGTCCTTCTCTGGGCTGATGCGCTTTGCATCAACCAAGAGGACATCCTGGAGCGCAGCCAGCAGGTTCGAATCATGGGCGACATCTACACCGCGGCGAGCTCTACAGCTATCTGGCTTGGCGAGGAGTCGGACGAGGCCAGACGAGGCCAAGATGGCCTTTGACTTGTTGCACAAATTCTCCGTGGCTTGGGACTCATTGAACTGCGATCCGCCTGCATCGAATGACTCAGATTTCATCAGCAGAAATCGGGCGGAGAAGACGTTGCAGGCGGCGTTCGGCGAGAACCGGGCAGCTGCCTTTGGACATATTTGGGCTCTGCTAAACCGCCCGTGGTTTACACGGAAATGGGTTATTCAAGAGCTGGTAAAGTCCAATACGCCAATAATGGTAGCCGGCAGAATATCTCTCCCCTGGGCGCTATTGGCTAACTAGATGAACTTCGTTGAATGTTGTCCAAGTGTAAAGGAGGGTTTCATGCGACTCTGCCCCCAGCCTCTGGAGCCGAATGCGAA
Organism: Rhynchosporium graminicola; assembly: GCA_900074885.1. Classification (NCBI taxonomy): domain Eukaryota; kingdom Fungi; phylum Ascomycota; class Leotiomycetes; order Helotiales; family Ploettnerulaceae; genus Rhynchosporium; species Rhynchosporium graminicola. The sequence goes on from FJUW01000020.1 coordinate 365,656, forward strand.
AGTATTGGGAATGAGTATGTTGCGGGCGACTCTTCTCACGCGGATTGCGGTACCAGAGAAGCAACTCTTGCTGCATCTCATCGTGAAGACGCTGGAATTCAGATGTGCCGACTTCCGCGACCACGTCTTTGCGATGGTTGGTATCGCATCCGATGCAGACACCTTTGATCTTATTGACTACGGAAGCCCGATAGAAAAGGTTTGCCAAAAACTTGCATATGCTTGTGTCTCCGACAGCATGAACCTTAAGTTGCTGTGGTCTCTCGTCTACCTTGCGCCGTTAAAGCGCCGCGTACGTTCCTGGGTACCCAACATCGAAAGCGTGCTGGCGGACAGAGACGGGAGCATCTTAGCCGGGAGTGTTAGGCATACCCACGAACCCTTGTGCAACTCACGTCACGATTGATGGTCTTTTAGAGTACGACGGGGTTTCCCGTCGTACGGCCTGTGCTGTCGACAGGGCCGCCGTTGATTGCTGAAGGAGGTCTCGATGTGGAGGGGGGGAGGCATGCTGAGCAGCGTCCGTAAAAGGTTTTTGGAAAATATAGAGGATTGACGCATCAGATGAACTTGCTGATCCGGGTCTTCTCGCGCTGCCAGTGCTTGCGGCAACGCCCATCTGAGAAATACGGCCTCATGCGTTCCACGTGCAGCGAAAGTTCCATGCACGACACGAAATTCTTCGCAAAAAAAGCAGCATTTCCTGCTACATCCAATATAGGGGAATATCTTCCCGGTAAACCCTTCAGGGAGATCCAGACTCGTCCCAAGGTAGTATATCAGCTGAATCTCTGCGTGGACAGTCCTCTTCATCCGCGACAGCCGCATGTATTCCTCGACCTTGTCTCGAAAAAAACTCGTCCATGCCTCGATCTGTGGGCAGCATCCAAGGGCTATCAAGACTTCAAGCGGAGTTCTTTTGTCAGCATTGGCCTTGCTTGCAAGCCCAAATTTGCTTGGCATGGGAGGAAAGCTGACGGATTTAAAGTTCTCCGAATTCGATGCGAGATGCACCAGTGTTACTGCGCTACAGTAAATGCGCGCCAAAAATAGAAGATCATTCCAGGCTTTCCTGAAGCTTTGCTCATATCCATGCAATGCTTGTCTGAGGAGACCCTTCAGTGCTGGCCGCTGTCTGGGGTGTTATATGATGCTATATAGTCTCTTGAGGAGCGTCTTTGTTCAACTTGAACCTGTAGGGTCGAACGCCGGGCTGCTGAAGAGACTTTCAATTACGCGGAACGCATCTGCCACGGCCGCTTCTTCCTCTTGGTTGGAAAGGCAGTCGACAGCCATGTCAGAAAGAGAGTTTTCATCCATTGGTCTGTAGCGAAATTCGAACTGGAGCCCATGGTTGTCCGTCCATTCCTTGTTGAGATTGGACGCATATATTAGTGCTCAAGCACGTCTTTTGTGAGCGTATTTGGCGCAGGGCTGCGGGCAACCCGAGCGAACGCGTCTTGAATTATTGAGGAGTAAAACCCTACGCGAGGTCTTTGATGATCGAATATGAGTTCGAACGCTAGGTCAAGGCAGTCTGGTTGCTTCTCCTCTACTCGCCAATCATGGTCGTTAGTTTTATAGGCCAATGAAACGAATAGTGTTCGTGAGTCTTTTCCATATCGTGAGTCTTTTCCACATACCATTTTTGGATGTCATCTCTAATAAATCCTTCAAACTTCGCAAGAAAGTTTCATCTACGTCGTCAAGGCCTTCATTCTTGGAGCAAAATATCGTTACACCGCCGTTGTCGAAGTCCTCTACCATGACCACGCTCGCTACATGTTGTGTGTCGCGATTACCATTTCTACATGCTCGGGGATCTTTAGCAGTTTTGAACCTGGCTAAAGCCTCGGCTAGGCGATCCAAAGATTTTCTTTTCAGAGCATCAAGCGCTGCCTCCCCGCGAGCCCTCTCCTTTTCGAATTCGGTTTCATCGACATAAGCAGTTCCCCAATCAGCCTCGAATTCATTGTCTTCAAAGATTGTCAGGTCTGGGCTGATGTCGCTGTTGGACCTCTGTAGTGTGTCAACCCTTTCCCCTAAATGAGGAGGTCTCTTGAAAAGCAAGGATAGCAGGCTTGTTAGATCAGCGATCTCCTTATTCAACAGAGGAAGCTCCTCTATTCTGCATATCCTGTCTAATGAAGGGACTCTGGGCGACGCTGGGTGCTCTGAACTTTCTTGGTGTAGGCACGCGCAATCCTTCCGTATTATAAAGTCTCATTTGTTCACAAATTTGATTGCATGAAGCACTTTCGAGGTTGAAAGGCTGAAGAGAAGTGAATACACAGAATCCTCGTCCTTCATTCGGCTGAAGCGTAGTCGCTGTCCAGCCGCAGCTGTCGTGCATGGTTCAATAACAGGGGTCTTACCCTGATTTCCAGTTTCATGCATTGGTCCGCTTTTAGCTTCATCCGTGCGCGTCTACCCGCGCGGCAAGTGGAGAAAGCTCAGCTTGATAGCTGCCGATCGAACTACCAGGGGATTTTTCAGCACGAAATTCTTTCGAACAATTATTGATGATCCTATATTTGCGGACATACTTACACTTACAACGGAGAGACGCTCTCGCTGTTATTTAGCAGGAAGGATGTCCAAGCATAAGCCTTTGGCCAAAGGCCTTATTATGGAGTCGAATAAGGACGATTTCAGAGAGGTTCTTGCCCGAAGCAACGAGTTGGAGGAGAGTCCCTGGATTACATACATAAGATCAGTCGCGGTTAACGAGAATTTGCAGAATACTTTGTGGACGGTTGAATGGTCACTTAAGGATATCCTCTACGATCTGAACTTGTTCAAGGACTAAAGTACAGAAATATGGCCAGGGACTACTACGAGTTCTTGCACCTCTTGCTATGCTTATGAATATCCCGTCCTTTTCCCATCACGTCGAATGGTTTCAAAGCCCAACGATCTGCTTTACTTTGAAACGGAGAAGTCTAGGATATTCAAATGGTATAATTGATTTCCTCTGCTATCGTAGAAATTACTAGAAGTCTTTGTAGTCGATTAATATCGTCTTCGCTTTACCGATAACCATGTCATTACAATATGCACAGTGAGGTGTCAAAATTTGTGAACACCCTCACTGGCCCGGCTGCGCGTCAAGTGATGCGTCACATGTCAGAATGAATATCGCTGACAAATGGTCATTCAGACAGCGTAGATTTTCACTTCTCTTCACTGCGATGCCTTGAGACAGGGAGCAACCAGTGTATTATTTGGGAACATAGGTCATAGGCCTGTCTAGGATGGTTTCATCGCGTCGCCAGAACATGGAATACATGGCGGCAGGCTTGACAGTGCCTCTGGGGGCTCGACCCAGTGTAGGTGCCGGTTTGTGGCTATAAGGCGGCATTGGGCATCTGGCGAGGCTCCACGGGCTCGCATCTGACTCCATCATCGGTACTGTTGTAGTCAGCGTCGAATCTTCTCATGTACTCTGCGTGGGTCATGTACCAAAGTAGCATTAGCCTGTCGGTACTATACGTCCAGAAAACCACAAAGACCTGCTATAGGCAATTAAAGGCGCGGGGACCAACTTCGGCATTATGATCAGTGTCACTTTCAAAGGGTACTAGGCCCCAAACTATTGTGTTCGAAATAGGGTCGTCCCGCTGCGCAACAGTCTCGAGGCACGCGTTAAGCTCAGTGATTTCAATAAGGTCGCCAGCGAGATTCCGCGATCTCTTTCTGCAGACGCGTATCTGTACTAGGATAAGAACTAACTGCATCTTAGCATAACTATATTCGAAGCTCTCATATCTATACTTACCTTTCAGACACCTAAGTCTATGTTTACGATCCTAGGACCGGAAGAGAGCACTCAGAACGTGGACAGTATCGGGTTATTCGACACCGAAATGTACATGTCCGGGATGCACGGTGCGCACGCTAACGGAAAGACCTCCTCGTTCAAACGTTGTTTATTCTTGAAAAATATCAGTACTGCCGATGACATCTCCTGTCTTGCAGCCACTCTCGGCGACGATCAGAGGATTACGTTTCTTCCCATCATCCCCAATTGTGAGGATATGTACTTTATCAAAGGCTCCCAGGTCGACTGAAACGATGTTGGGCCAGAGACAGTGACCGCTATGACCACTACTAACGATAGTGAGGCTTAGTTCGTGCTTTAGGGCCTATCGAACGCACTCTTGGACATGTTGGACTTTCGTCGGCCTAATAATCAGCGCTAGGTAGCGGAGGCGAGCCTCCTTGTTTTTAATTACCTTTCCTCTATCTATTAAAGGCACGTGAGCTACTAGCTCTGATAATGTGGTAGTATATTAGTTGAAGGCTATTATAATATCACGCGAGCTGAAGAGGATATAGTCTAGCTAAGTTTATTTATCGGCAGGAGGAAATGAGTTACTAGACTTTTCAAGTAGTGAGGCCCGCGTAGTCTGTGACCCGATAGTAGCCGAGTAGCCTAGTACTTTCGTATGAAAGGTATACCTTTAGGCTCTAAGCTTTAGTTGTAATATTCCAGAACTTGAACTATTTGAGATTCTTGTATACTTTACATGTTATTATAAAGAAGATTCGCTATAAATCGGTAAGGTAAGCTTATCACAATTAGGTAAATTGTTATCTTTGAATAATAAGTATATAACTCTGCTACTTGTACTGCTAGGTAGATAGTTGCGTTGCTATAACAATAAACGTTCTGTCCAACTAACGGGTTTCCGGAATATTTCGATTATATTCTTCAGGTCGACAATAAACCTACCCCAATAAAATTTCATCAAGGCGAGAATCAGAATTTGCACGACTTGAGTAACGACTTCGAGAAGCAGACAAGCGGGTAGAACAGGAGCGAAGGCGTGTAGTGCAAGCTGACGAGCGGACGACGAATAGCGAAATCGAATAGGAAAGGAAAAGAGGAAACGAAGATAAGACATACCACATTCGAAGAATACCTACGAGCCTGCTACATACTCCTCTCGAAGCCACTACATATCCAACCAGACATGAGCCGCAGTATGCACGGCTCCATATCCAGCAGTAAGAATAAGCCCCGGCTCGACCTTCTTAATGCCATAGATAGGCTTTCTAATATTATAGCAGCGACTCTTTTAAAGAGTTTCTGAATCCATTCCTTAAGGCGCAGAATATTCTAGCTCTATCTAATATCTTAAAGAGCTCGGATAAGACTTTTGCAACCGGCTACTTAGCAAGCGAAAAGGATTTGGAGGCAAATTAGCGCTTAGCTATTGAGCGATCTATAACGCACATCATCTCCTACCTCTAGTAAGTAGAAGAGGCTCGCCGTGTACGCCTAGACGAAAAAAGGTAGGGATACTTACGAAATATCGAAAGTTCTGTAAACACATGGTCGCTAGAGTAGTAAGCATTTTCCTTATACTAATAATTATCTTATGAAATAGTTCTTATATGTCTCTATTAGACTGATAATCTCTCCCTTACATAGCATGAGCAATCTATAAAATCCATAATAAGCTGGCCACTTAGACGATCTACAATTTGACCTCCTTCCTATGCGCTGCCTCTAAACTTTCTTCTCGAAGTGCAAGGTCGAAATGTGTTTATCATCCTTATCCACAGCGACTGCGGTATAATAGTTCCTTGGATCGTTATCACTAGGATGTTCACCCTCTCTGTACTCTTAATCAGCTTCCGGTTTTATAGGATAATTATATCTTGAGATCGAAACTTACTGTATGATAACTTTAGTAGTACCCTTAGGTAAGGGTTTAGGGTCTTGTTCAATAGCTTTAATGAACCTAGGAGCGCGTTCGTCAGCGACAAAGTCGGGTCTTGTCTAGAGCCGAGTCTCAGTCGCGGCGGCGATAGCGACTTCTTTACCTCCCTTAATAACTTTGCTAACGAGTTTGGAACGGAGGATTTGATTTGAGGATATATTGCTCGAAGTAAAGAATGCTCTGGAAGTTGGGGAATATATTTATTTAAAGTGATTCGAGAGGTAGATGTGCATTGCAATAAGAGTGATAATGTAACGACATAAGACTCAAGGCAGTATATAAGCAAGAATAAACGAGTAGGGAGGCTAAGAGCGATCTTATATAGTCTACTACGAAGAAAACAAAAAGATAAGGAAGGAAGAAGAAGAGAGATAGGGTATAAAGCACCTTATATATATAAACAAGTACTAGTCAGATACTATACCGGGTCGGATACTAGTTCTGCCGGGATACCTATGAACTTAGGCCCTATTATCTATTCTTCTTCTTATATGATATTCAGGTGAGCTATTATCATAGGCCCTATTATCTATCCTTCTTCTCATGTGATATTCAGGTAAGCTATTGTAATATTACCCCCCCCCTAAGAAGAGCTTAACCCTAAGCTCGGAAGGTTATAGTTTATACTAGAATTAGTCTTTATTATAACTGTTTTCGTCGATATTCGCGTAATAGGCGCTAGCTGCTCTTTAGTAGTAGTAAATTCTTTATCAGGTTCTAACTAGTTACGTCGCTATAATAGTACTATATTAGTTATAGCTTCTAAATCGGGCGATAAGTAGTATTTACTTTATCTATTTATAGTAGGAGTCGAGTTTAAGTAAGGCGTAGAGTATATAAAGGAAGAGGTTTATTAATATTAGAGCTTTTCCTTTTTAACCGCGATAACTACTTTAACTTATAAGTTTATTCTCCTTAGACTGCGATATAGCTCCTAGAGTAGGTATTATTACTAATTACTATAGTAGTCTGCTATAATCTTATATATTAATTAACCTAATTAACTCTTCTCTTAATATAAGTAAGTTTCCTATTTTAGTTTTAGGGATAGTCCTTAAGTGTAGTATAAGGGTTTCACGGATCTATAATACTAACTCCTATAGTACTTTTACTAGTTCCTACTAGTGCTCTTTCGATAGCATATCGTATATATTACTTGCGGTATATTCGCGCTTTCCTTAAGATAAAGTATAATAATACTCCTATTTTAGAACTATTATACTTATTTAATAAGCTTAACTCTAAGCTTTATAAGTATTATTCGGCGTTAAAAAGTAATTATAAGTATATAAGTTACTTAAACCTGAACGTAGTTATATATACTAACGCGTTATAGTTACTTAACTATATTAATACGGAATATACTATTTTATCTAGTTTACTTCTTAGTAACGAAACTAAGGACGCGGAGCTAAATCGGGGCGGTATTATAGCTACTTATAAGGCGATTAATCAGATCTATTATCTTACGAAATCTACTACTCCTACTACTACGTTAGAGATTACTACTATATAATTAGTAGAGACTTAAGCTTTAAAGCATTCTATAGAGAAAGTATTTAAGGAGTTAGAGTTTATTAAAGTAGTAAGTTAAGATCTTAAATCCTTAGATACTAGTATAATACTAATATAATATAGGATCTAGATCTTTTAATAATAGATTCGGCGAAATCTAGATTAATAATATAAATAGTATTAAAGTAAACGAAAGAGTTAAATAATATTATATAGGAATTTATAAAGAAAGCTATATTTAAGGCTACGATATCTAATACTAGAGGAAAGAGGAATTTACTTTCTAGTTCAGAGATAGTATTAGATCTAGATACTCCCGGACCTTCTCTAAAGAAGAAACCTCGTAGGATTAGCTATTATACTTAGTTTACTACTAGAGCTATATTAGTAGATTTAAGTAAGGAGTTAGATATAATAGTTCCGGTTCTAGATATTCTAGATTTATTAGAAGTTCTAGAGAACTTAGGAGAGAAAGCTAAGGAAATAGAAGTAGTAGAAGAAGTAGAGTTTTAGATATAATATTATTATAAGGCGTAATCAGGGAATTATCCTTAGTAATAAATTTTAATACTAGTAACTATAATAGCTTATTATCTTCTAAGTAACTATAATCGTCTATCTTATCTTCTTAGGCCTTAATCTATTAATCTAGTTTACGCGGAGGTTTAAGTTTACTTAAGTTAGTAGTATAAAAGTCTCTAAGCTTATATAGAGTACTTATTAAATCAGAAGCGTTATACTAAGTTAAGTCCGAGTTATAGCTTAGCTAACTAACTTAATACTTCAGATTACCTCTTAAGAGCTATATAGTAAGTATATCTTATAACTCTTATTCTTCTTAAGTAGCGATAACCTCTAAGGGTAGGTTTAGTAACCCCTAGCTTAGTAATAAGTCGTCCGGGTCCTTAAAGAGTAATTCGAGAGCGAATATATCGTATATAGAGGATCCTAAGAGTAAATCTAGCTTATAGGAGTATCTGATCTTAACTAGGACTTAGTATAATCCTACTTAGAGGCTAGATAGCTTCTTACTCGGCTAGTAATTCTTAAGGTTCCTTATAAAGAGAAATACTTTATCTCTAACTTCCTAGTTAATACTACGCTATTTCGGGTTAGTTATAGCGCTTATCCTCTACTAAGTAGCTAGTATATTAGCTTTTATAACCTCGATAGCGGATTTAGTACGTTTAGCTAAGGATTTAATATCAGTATAGTTAAGCTTCTCTTATAGTATTAATACTATAGGTTACTTCTAATCCTAGCTATTCCGCGGTAGTATACTTACTATATTTAAGGGTATATAGCGCTATACTAATAGAATCGTAAGGTAGAGTTACTTAAGCGCGGTCTATTATTAGTAGTAGTTCGCCCTAGTTACTTTAGTAGTAATTAATAAAAGGTCTAAGGTATTAGTTAATATACTAGTTTATAATCTCTATTTATCTATTAGTTTACTAATAGAAAGAGATAGAGAGCTTAACTTTAACTCTAATTATATAGTAAAACTCTTACTAGAAGGATAAGACTAGCTAAGCTCCTCAGTCGGATATAATTAACTTAAGGGTATATCTGAAACGATATATCTATTAGATAAATAACGTCGCTATCCTACGAGTATCGATATTATAGTAGTATAGTATTAATATAAAGTCTTTCCCTAAGCAGTTAATAAATACTAATATCCTATTAAATCCTTAGTTATTAGGCAGGAAGTCCTTAAAATCTATAGCTAAGTATTATATAAAGTAGCTAAGTACTAGTAATAAGTAGAGGAATCCTTACTATTTCGTCCGTTTCGGATAAGAGTACTAGTAAGAGCGGTAATTATAAATATATTATTTTATATCCGATATAAGTCCTTTCTAGTAGTAATAAGTAGAAATTATTTCGGCGGTCTTACGAGCGTTTAGATAAGCAGAGGAAACTTAATTATAGATTTTACTAATTGAATAGGTATATAGCGGGATATAGCGTTATACGTATAGATAATTATTATAAAGTAGTAAACTATTATTAATAGTATAGCTATCTCCTAATATATTTCGTTCCTTAGAGAACGATTCTTAGTTAAATTAGTATAGTTTCTCGATCAAATCAAAGGAGTTATATATAAGTTCTGGTAGTATATTAGTCCCTAGCGATATTAGGTATATATAACTAATTTAATTAATATAATATTCAGCTAGTTCCGCGTTAATCCTAAGGTCTAAGTAGTCTAGAGGTAATAAAACCTTAGATCTATTATCCTATTTCTATTATTCCTATATCCTTAGGTCTTATTCTCTATAGCTAAGGATATTAGCTTTAGTATTATCTTTACTAAGTATATATATAATTTAGAAGTTAAATTCGGAAAGGAATTCTATTTATTTAGCTTACTTACTAGTTAGGACCTTAGTAGTTATAAAGTACTCTAACGATTAATAGTCTATATATACGCTAGTATAGCGGTTTAGAGATATAAGTTCCGGTCTCTATTTCCGGAAAGACTTAATAATAGCGTATAGCTCCTTATTATAGATCTCTTAGTTTAGTTCATATCTATTAAGAATATAAGAATAGAATCTAATTAGATATTACTAGTTATCTTTATATAATTAAGAGATAACTCTAGCTATTATATTATTAGAGGTATTAGTTTCTAGTTTAGTTTATAATTCAGGGTCGAAATAATATAGTTTCTATACTAATAGTAGCTATTAATATAAATCGTTAAAGGACTTCTTATAATCGTTAGTAAAATTCTATAGTACTATAGGCCGAGTAAGTACTAAGAGAGGTTTAGCGATAAGGCCGAAATTCCGAATAAATTANAAGTTCTGGTAGTATATTAGTCCCTAGCGATATTAGGTATATATAACTAATTTAATTAATATAATATTCAGCTAGTTCCGCGTTAATCCTAAGGTCTAAGTAGTCTAGAGGTAATAAAACCTTAGATCTATTATCCTATTTCTATTATTCCTATATCCTTAGGTCTTATTCTCTATAGCTAAGGATATTAGCTTTAGTATTATCTTTACTAAGCGTATATATAATTTAGAAGTTAAATTCGGAAAGGAATTCTATTTATTTAGCTTACTTACTAGTTAGGACCTTAGTAGTTATAAAGTACTCTAACGATTAATAGTCTATATATACGCTAGTATAGCGGTTTAGAGATATAAGTTCCGGTCTCTATTTCCGGAAAGACTTAATAATAGCGTATAGCTCCTTATTATAGATCTCTTAGTTTAGTTCATATCTATTAAGAATATAAGAATAGAATCTAATTAGATATTACTAGTTATCTTTATATAATTAAGAGATAACTCTAGCTATTATATTATTAGAGGTATTAGTTTCTAGTTTAGTTTATAATTCAGGGTCGAAATAATATAGTTTCTATACTAATAGTAGCTATTAATATAAATCGTTAAAGGACTTCTTATAATCGTTAGTAAAATTCTATAGTACTATAGGCCGAGTAAGTACTAAGAGAGGTTTAGCGATAAGGCCGAAATTCCGAATAAATTATTAATAGAACTTATAGAATCCTAGAAAAGATTTTATAGCTATTATTATTTCAGGGTACTTCTAGTTTACTAATAGTACTACCTTCTCGGGATCTAGCTCGATTCTGTTAGTAGTAATAATATATCCGAGGTATTTAATCTAAGTAATATAGAATTCGCTTTTCTTAATATCTACTTAGAGTCTAATATCTATTAAGCGTTATAATACTAATTTAATATATTCCTTATATTCCTAGAGTATTTCCGAGTATATAAGAATATTATCTAAGTAAGTTATATAGAAATTATCTAAGTAATCTAATAGTATATTATTTATATATCGCTAATACGTACTAGGTCTATTATAGAGCCTAAAAGGTAATACTTTATATTTATAGGATCCGAAGCGGGTTCGGAAAGTAGTATACTCCTCGGATTCAGGGTCTATATAAATATAGTTAAATACTACTCGGATATCTAGTTTAGTAAAGATTACTACTTTAGATATACGAGTTAAGAGCTTATCGATCTTAGGTATTAAGTAGGAATCCTTTCGAGTAATCGTATTAAGCTTACGATAGTTAATATAGAAGCGTAATCCTTTATCAGCTTTCTTAATAAATAGTATAAGTAATATAAAGGGACTTTAGCTAGATTCGATAAATCCCTTATTTAAGTTCTCTATAAAGTACTCTTTAGTTACTTATAGTTTATCTATAGATTACTAATATAAGAGTAAATATATATTAAGTAATAGTTCTTCTAGAATAATTTTATAATCGTATAAGTGATATAGCGGAAGAATATTAGAATCCCGCTTAGAAAAAGCTTCCTTAAGAGTATAGTACTATTCTAGTAGCTTTTCAGCTACGAGTCGTTTAGTATTAGGATCCTTAGGAGAATCGCTATTTAGATAATCTTATAAGAAATAGTCTATCTCGTAGATACTAGTAAAGAATAATTCAGAGCTTTTATATTTTATATTAAAATAAAAAGCTATAGTACTAATTTAGTAAATCAGAACTAGTTTCTAGATCCTTAGAAGTTAAGAGAAGTACTTATAGTAGGATTTTAGTATAAGTACCTTTCTCGATGAATTCGGAGCAGGAAAGGGTTCGGATTCCTTAGCGATAAGCGGAAATAAGTTTAATAGTAAGGATAATATGTTAATATATTATTTTACTACTATTTAGTATAATCGCTATTAGTCTAGCTAGTTTATAGCTAAGTCCCGCGCGTTAGTATAAATTTAGTAAGATCGATTAATACTAAGTTTAAAAGGAAATAAAGTTATAATTATCTCCTTATTATATTAGAAAGTAGCTAGATAGCGTTCCGGCTATAGAAGCTTATAGTAAAGCGTATCTAGCTTAACTTGAAATCGTCGTATTTATTTAATACTAATAATTATATCTTATTATCCTAAATCGAGGAGAATAAAAGAGTAGTTATAAATACGCTTACTATTAATAGAAAAATATAAATATATAAAATAAGTAATATAAGTTCTAATAGACTATTAGAACCTATATATTAGAATAGAATAAGGTAGTAGCTCGATTTTAATACTAAGGGCCCCTGATAGTCGTCTAGTAAGAGTACGATTAATAAATAGATAATCGTTTACTCTAGTATCGATTAAGCTACTTATAGAGACTCTTAGCTTATTTATACTAACTATAGTCAGGTATATAAATTACTTACCTTCTATTAGAGAGTTAAAGTCTAGATTAGAGAGATTATACTTATATAGACCTAAGAAGGAGTTTTTACCTAAGCCTTATTATTTCCCTCTAGTATTAGTCTAGATTCGGAGAGTATATCTTCTATTACTTCCTTAGTTACTTAATCCTCTTCCGGAAATTCGTTAATTAATTAAACCTTAAGTAAATTAGAGTAATCTAGCTTAATATAACCGAGCTATCTATAACTATAATACTTAGGGGGTTCTCCGGTCGAGGTAATAAGGCGTTTTAGCGCGGAGGGAGTATTAGACTATACTAAAGTAGAAGTATATACGTATAGTATAGGAGTAGTTTATTAAGAGGCTAAGCTTAGGGACTAGTAAAGAGTAGAACTAGTAGAGGTTATAATAGTAATAGTAAGCTTATAGTACTATACTAGGGTAGTAGCTTTCTCGGGATAAGTACGTTCTGAGTTATAATAATATTCAGTATTAAAAGAAAATAAGGATCTAACTATAGAAGCGTAGTCCTTATTCTATATTAGTTTAATAATAAGAGTTAAAGCGCATAAGGATAATATAATCTTATCTTATATATAGAAGAACTACTCCTTCTTTTTAACTTTACTTTAGATAGTAGCGCTTTAAAATCGACTATAAAACTCAGCAAAAGTCTCGCGTATATAACTAAATTATTATATTTCTAAGTAGTAGAAAGCGTTATAGTAATTATCTTCTTTTAAACTAATAAGGAAGTTCTCTTCTAATAAGAAGATTATTTTATCGCTAGTCTTAAACTCGTTAGTAAGATACTAAGGCGTAAGATACTCCTTAGCTAATCTAGTAACTAGTCCCTATATAAGAACGCGCTAGGAGAAGTCCGTAAGCTAATAGTCGACGTTTATAGCTAGCTAGTCTCGTATTAATACTCTTTATTAGAGGAAAGTAAAGTCCGACTTATTATCTAAGGGCAAGATCTTCTTAGTAAGATAAGACTTCCTAAGGCGTAACTCTATCGATTCGGCGCTAGAGGAGGGAGATAGTTTATTAGGAATAATATCCTCTCTCTTAGTACTACGTATTAGAATAGGGTTTATTAGCTTATTAAACTCCGCTATACGCGGAGATTATAGTATTAGTTCTAGTAAGAGAGTCGAAGATAGGCGAGAGACCCCTATAAGGAACTTATCTTATACGGAGATTAGTCTATCTATAGTATCTTCTAGAGAGTTATTCTTCTTCTCTTAGTCCGCTAATTATTATAAGAGAGAATAGATCAGGTTCGAGTTACTTATAGTAATAAGAGTACTTAGCGATTATACTTCTAATAAATTTCGCTTTTATTTTCCTTTCTCTCTTAGTTAGTACTTCTTTAATAAGGTATTAATATTCTCTAGAGTAAGAGACGATTAAAGTAAGGAAAGGTATAATAGATTAGGTTCGGAGATAGAGTAAGAGAGGTCGCGTTAAGTCCCTCTAGAACTAGAGAGGTCTCTAGTTTATTAGTTAGGAGCTATTCCGGTAGCTTAAAAAAGGAGTATATTAGGGCTATTTCGGTAGCGATACGTAGAGGTTAAAGTTCCGGGGTATTTATTATATCTTCTTTCAAATCTATCTATAATTCCTTTATACTAAGGGAGTTATTAAAGGAGCGTTAGCGAAGACCTCCTCTATTATACTATTTAAAATAAGCTAAATTAAAACCTAATTAATAGTTATCCGAGAGATCTCTAGTATCTTAGCTATATATAAGTAGTTATCGAATAACTAACTTAGTAATAAGATATTATAGTAAGCTATCTCCGGCTATCTTAATCTTTTTGTTTAATATAACGATATAAGACTTAAGGCGGTATATAAGTAAGAATAAATAAGTAAGGAGGCTAAGAGCGATCTTATATAGTCTACTATAAAGAAAATAAAAAGATAAGAAAGGAAGAAGAAGAGAGATAAGGTATAAAGCATCTTATATATATATACCGGTACTAGTCTGATACTATACCGGGTCGGATACTAGTTCTGCCGGGATACTTATGAACTTAGGCCCTATTATCTATCCTTCTTCTCATGTGATATTCAAGTGAGCTATCGTTATAGGCCCTGTTATCTATCCTTCTTCTCATATGATATTCAGGTGAGCTGTCGTCACAGATAGGCGGCATCATAAGGGGATTGCCTACCTTTTGTATTGCGCGAAGTCATAGCTATTGCTGTTGGTAAGCCCAACGCGAGTAAGCGCGAGCCTTCGATCGTGCTGCTACAGACAAATTAGACAGCCCTGACTCCTGGGCAATTGATAGATGTCGCAATTCGTCGCTAGTATCTCATTTGTTGCGCGTATAAGTAACAATCATACTAGCGCTTGTAGGAGTTGTGTTATTGTTTGGAATAAATCTGCTGGCGCTGAGAGTGCGCGAATTGACATTAGAAGTGGTGCGAATGCCGAGGATTCTGAAGAGAACGAGTCCTCTATAGCGGGTTTTAGTGGCCATATGTCTCAACTTGATATTTGACTTTTTTTCACGGGAAAACCTAGGAATACTAAAACCTAGGAATACTAGAATATTAATAACTATTAATAGAATTAACTACGTTTTTAAATCAGGGAATTTTCAGATCATATAGTAATAGTAAATAGTAACATAGAGTAGTTTAGTCTTTTATAGAAATTCAATTAAGAGTATTATAATAGTAGAGGAGAAGAGTAGTAAACTTACTCCTCTTTATTATCTCTATCTGTAATAATAAATCCCTCCTACTTAGAGAATTCCTCTTTATTATCTTCCTCTTTATTAGTAGAGACTTCAATAATAATAATATTATTATTATAGTTATCTTCTTTAACTTTAATCTCCTTATCTCTAGTATAAAATTCCTTAATAGCCTTAGGATTAGTAATTCCTCTTATAAAAGCCTCTATCTTATTATAACTAACTCTATGCTTCTTACTACTCTTCTTAATAATCTTTACTTCTAATCTCTTAATTAGAGGCTCTAAGTTCTTCTTAAAGGAACCTCTAATACTAGAAGCTAACTTATTATTATTATCTTCTTCTTTAAGCTCTTTAGCTTTTCTCTTTCGCTAAATTATAGTTAGAATATATAGTAATAAGTAATAGTAATAGAACTTACTCTAGTTTTAACTCCTAGTACTTTCTTTCTTATAGCTTTCTCCTCCTTAAGAACTAGCTCTAACTGCTTATTCTTAATATCTAAGTACCCCGTAACTAAATCATTATACTTCTTACTAGCTTTAGCTCTCTTAGCTAGAACTCTAGCTTTAGCCTTATTCTATAAGCTCTCCTTCTCCTTATCTAGAAAGTCTTTAAAACCCTTCTACTTCTTTATAGTAGTACGAGCACGATATAAGGCCTAAAGAAATATTAGAGAAGCTGCAAATAGTAATAAAGATAGTTACTTACTTATCTCTAAGTATTATTAGCTACCTTAATCTAGAGTTAAGTATTTGCTTTAATAGTATCTTAGCGCTTATCGAAAGTTAGTATAGTAATAGGTGTTTTGTTTATTTAAAGGGAATTACAATTATAGTCTATTACTATACTATATTACTATTAGGACTAGATTAATATAGGAGGGGAAAGGTTACTTACTAGTTTTAGTTCGGTAGAAGAAGTAGTTGTTTTAGTCCGGTAGGAAAAGTAGTTATTTATTTTAAAGTGAAGGCGTACTTGTAATAGATTTATATTTAAGTAACTCGCTGTAACGACATAAGACTCAAGGCGGTATATAAGCAAGAATAAACAAGTAGGGAGGCTAAGAGCGATCTTATATAGTCTAGTACGAAGGAAACAGAAAGATATAGAGCTCTGAAGGAGTCTGCACCTTCTATATATACAAGGAGGGTATGCCTAAGGCACCGATACTGGCCCGTATCTGCCACGTATACTATGCGCTGTCACACTCGCTTATATTCACTCTATATACCTTCTTTTATTTATTTACTTAATATTTACGTTAATAAGTTATTATTATTTATAAGTATATAAATAGCCTCCCGGCTAGAAAATTCTAGACTTCTAAAAACTAGATACTCCTATAACCTCCTCCCGGTAAGTCATACCCTATATAGTAATACCTAATAGTAATAGTATTAATACTAATAAAAGCTTATAGTTAAGATAGCACGCTCTAAAGCTACTATGAAAAAACCTAAGAATATAGCTGCTTTAGTACTTTCGCCTAAAAAGAAGAGTACTAGAAAATTCACCTTACCTGTGAAGCTTACCCCGGCTAAAAGAATTACTACTTAGGATAGGTATAAATAGGCATATAAGGCTAATCCTAAGAAGGAAGGACTTTATAGTATTATAAAGCCTAGTTTGATAGTCCGGAAGCTGCTACTTAGTAGTAAGTACTTAGGGTTCTAATAGTAATACTTCATAGTAATATAATTAATTATAAATATTAAAAGTATTATAAGAAATTAAGCTATTTCAGAAAAGCTATAACCTCCTCCTTAGAAAGCTTCTATTCTAACGCCTAGTTCGTAAGGTTACTTAAGATTTCAAGTTAGACTTAAGATTCTAGTCTTCTGCTATTAAGGCTCTTTAAGAATCTACGAAGGCTTTTCTAGTTTCTTTCTTTAAAAGTATTACTCTTTCTATTTGTTTATAGTATATTTTACTAATAGAAAAATAGCTTCTAATATATACTATATTCACGGAAAAAGGGTTACTATTCAGAAGAAGGATATAACTCTTATAAACTAGTTCTGCACTAGTTCTACTCTTTTAGGCTAGCAGGAGTCTTCTCTTAGTTATACTATATAGTATTATAGTCTAGAGATATAAAGTTTAGAGTAGGTCTAGAGTTCTAGGAGTAATAGTATATAGTAACGCTTAGTTACTAGAATAAACTCTAAATAGCTATTTACTACTCCTCTAATAATCTCTTTACTTAACTAATTATAACTTTCTCTCTCTCTATTTGCTTAATACTTATACTCTTCTAATATACTACTACTGATTTCTCAGGTAGTTTAGGATAGTTATAAAGATAAAATATATTAGCTCTACTTTAAAAGAGACCTTAATATAAAAGAAGTAATAAGGGTTATAGCAGAGAAAGGCTTAAATACTTCGTGAGTAGTCTTCTAAATAGTAATACCTGATAGTAATATAACTTAGTCTGATTTATAAATAGGAAAGTAACTTACTACCGGAAGCTAGAGTTATAGGGTAATACTCTAAAGAGTACTTTAAGTACTGAAAGGATAAAGTACTTCTTTATATTATTTCTAGCTTATATTATAATAATATTAAGTATAAGAATATACTCTGATATTTAAATGAATTTCATAGCTATCCTAGGCTTTAAGATCGATAATTACGCCGGATTAGGGAACACTTAAAGCTCGGCTACCGGAATATAATACCTCTACTTATACCTAAAGTAAGAGAGCTTACTACTAGAATTATACTTTATAATTTGAAAAGTATACTTCTTACTTAACTAAGATACCGGAAAGTTAAAATATACTTCTATATTTATTATTATATAATATTACTACGAAACACTATACAGGAGATCTTAATTAAGCTAGACCTTATTATAGTATAGTCACGTACTTTGAATAGTCTTAGACTCCGCTAGCGTTTTATAGTTAAAGGACTAAACCGAATTTAGTCTCTTAATAAGTATAATAAACTTAGTTAATTTAGGTTCTAGATCTATAGTATTATGGATAGCTATAGTCGCCGACTTCTAGGGTTCTTTATTAGTTATAGTAATAGAACCTAGATTACTATTAGAAGATTCTTCTTATATATAGTTAAGGAATTTAGTTTTCCGAAGGCTATATATGCAGATAAAGGTTAGAAGATAAAGATATTAGAAGCTATATAGCTTGCTTTCCGGCGTGCAGAGAAGCTAGGTCTCCCTGCTAATAAAGCACCAGCCTTTAGTACTTCTACTAAAAACTAAAGGATTAAGAGGTTTTAGAGGAGCTTAATTAATTAATTTATAAATTAGTAGATAGAGTACTTTAGTAATCTAGAGAAAAGGAATCAGTTTAGTAAGAAGTCTAAATATAATATAATAGTACTTTAGTTCTTATTTATAGATTAACTTCGACTCTTATTATAATAAACTATCGGAATATATAATAAAATAACTATCAGGAGATAGAAATTCCGGGATAACTATCTACTAACTGATTAGTTACTATTCGAGCTCTATAACTACCTATAGGAGGGAGCAAAGGATTGTAAGGGGCTATATAACCCTAACTTACTTTACTAGTTTAAAGAAAGGTTTAAGTAGTATAATAATCAGGCCTTTTTAACCCCTAGAGTTAGGGAGATCTATGAAAAGCTAATTAGGACCTATAGGATTAAGTATAATATTAATAATCTTACTTGTAAGGGGCGAGCCCCAGGATTAAGCACCGGCGATACCTGTGCTTACTAAGCCTAGCGGCACCCGCATGTTTTCCTTCGGAGCTAGGCTAGAACCTGACTCTCTCCTATATCGAACTTCTTAAATACTATACTTGATTATCTACGTACGCGTTACTTACCTATGATATTAAGTTCGATTAAAATAAGCCGACTTATTCCTATAGTATTTACGCCGGATACCGGAATAGACTTATTAGGGAATATAAGCCCTTAATAAGAAAACTCTAACGACGAACTATAGCGTATTATATAAGAGATATACGAGCGCTAGCTTCTAATAGAGACCGAGCTAGTAAATACGCGTACTGCCCTAGAGGCGTCAGAGGCCGAAAGACTCAGATAAGCGCCTAGATCTAATAATACTAGAGACTTATCATCTTCGAGTGCCCTAATAAAAACCCTTATCGAGTCTCTCGCAGCGTCTCGGTCGAGCTCTAATAGAGAACTATTAGGCTCCGGTAGATAGATACTACTTACCTAGGATAAACGTATAGATACCTTTCGAGATTATCTCCTAAGACTAAGAAGTTCTTATCACGTGCACTCCGCTTAAAAGCTATCTCTCTCCGCTAACTATTACTAAGATACTATTTATAATACTCTCTTATAGCGCGAACGAGCTCGTATACGATACTTCTAAGAGAGAGGAAGCCTAATAGATAATAAGGACCCTAAAGCTTTCTTCGCGCAGCTTAATAAAATATTCGCAGATAGTAATAAGCGAGCTAAGGCCCTCGAATAGCTTACGAATATAAGGCACTCTATAGGATAGCTTTAGCACGAGCACTAGCTAGAATTCGACGAACTCCTACTAAGCGCTAAAGGAGAGAGCTAGAAAGATAATATAAAGATAAGTTACCTTTAGAATACGTTTTTAAACCCCGTCCGAATATATATAGCCTCTATAGCTAAGACTACAGATTACTACGAATTTGCTAGGGAGGTAGAACAGATTATAACTAACCTCGAAGAGACGGATTAGTTTAAAGTATTAAATAAGAGGTAGAATAATAAGAATAAGGACTTTAGGATAAATATAGCAGACTATATATATCCCTGGAAAGCCCTTATAAAAGCTAAGGTTAATACTGATAGAGATATAGTAATAGTACCGGCGCGTATAGTAAGAAACTGAGAAAGAAATAGTAAAGCTTATAATAATTCCGATAGTAAATAAAGAGCTAAATAAGTAGACGCGGCCGAATAAGAGAGATACTATAAGAAAAAGCTCTATTTCTATTATAGAGTATCCGAGTATTATATTTATAATTACTTATATGCCTTAATAATATAACTTACTGCGATTAATATAATAAGACTATTACTAAAGGATAATAATAATATATTAGACCTTACTCTTTTAGAGTTAGGAAAAGACTAACTTCCTCTTAAAGTTAGAAGCCGAGAGTAGATAAAGTATTAGTAAAAGAATAGAGTAAATTCAAAGAGCTTATAAACGGAAACCTTATATATATAGATATAGTTCTTTAAGAAACGTTCGGAATATTTACCCTTATTAACAAAAGATACTAATATTATATTATAATAAATAAAGACCTTATAGAAAGTCTCAGTCTTATATATATAAGCTATAGAACCCGCGAGATAAAAAGCGCTTTAAAAGCTATACGGAACTTAAGGACTAAAGGAGTAATCGGGTTCTAAATAAAAATCGCAGGGTTTAGCTAAAGAGTCTATATATATATAGTACTAAAACTAGCTTTTCTATTAATCTTAGGGAACCTATAGAAAGCGTAAAATAAGATCAGGATAACACCTGAAAAATAATAGTACTATTATAGCTTAGTAAAGAAATAGGTAATAGAAAGATATAATTACTACTCGTATATAGATAATAGTAATTATACCTTAGTATCTGCTATAATATTAGAGAATATAAAGATAGCTCTTTAGGATAAAGAAGAGCTAACCTTAGACTAACTTAAAAATATTCTCTCTCTAGAGATTTAAGATATAGCTTTACTCTTTTCTAAGCGGGAAGCAGAGAAACTAGCTCCTTATTAATCAGGTATCGACTATCGAATCGATATCCGCGAATAATTAGATAAGTCCCCTGCCGCTTTACTATAGGGTCTACTATATAGTATATCTAAAGATAAATTACTAGCGCTAAGAAAGTTATTAAATAGCTTCTTAGAAAAAGGATATATCCGGCTTAGTACTTTAGAAGCAGTAGCTCCTATCCTTTTTATATAGAAACCCGAGGGAGGCTTAAGGTTCTACTACGATTACTAAGCGCTAAACGCTATTACGAAGCTAAACTAGTACCCTTTACTATTAATACCGGAGACCTTACAGAACCTTATAGGTACTAAATAGCTTACGAAAGTAGATATAGTTTTAGTATTTTATTAAATATATATAGCGTCAGGTTATAAGTATAAAATAGCTTTTCGTATAAGATTTAGGTCTTTTAAATAGCTCGTATATCCTTTTAGATTATTAGGAGCTCCGGCGAGTTTCTAGTAGTATATTAATAGTTTATTAAGAGAATAATTAGACGACTTTACCTTAGCTTATATAGATAACGTAATCGTTTACTCGAACGGCTCTAGAGAAGACCACTTCGAAAAGGTACGAACTATTCTCTATAAGCTTTAGGATAATAGACTATACTTAGATCCCGGAAAGAGCGAGTTCGCTCGTAAGAAGCTTAAATATCTAAGATTTATTATATATACTAATAGAAAAGGTATAGGTCCCGATCTAGAAAAGGTAATAGTAATTAAGAACTAGATATAACTTAAGACCTAGAAAAAGATATAATATTTCTTAGGATTTATAAACTTCTACTGAATATTTATAGCGAATTACTTAAAGCTAGCTGCGCCCTTAATAGTATTAATAAGGAAAAGTCGCCTATTCTCCTAGGGAAAACTAAAGGAGAAAGTATTTAAGACTCTAATAGTAAAGTTTTATAAGGCTCTAGTACTTATATACTAGGATCCGAGACTTCAGATATTCTTAAAGACTAATTATAGTAGATTCGTAATAAGAAGCGCTCTCCTATAAGAAAAAAACAGAGTCTAACGACTAGTAAGCTTCTTCGCTTAGAAGCTAAATAAAGCCGAAATTAATTATAATATCTATAATAAGAAGATACTAGTAGTAATTACTTACTTGAAATTCTAAGCCCTTAAGTTAAAAGCATATAGCCCTTTTATAATTTAGATAGACTATAAGAACCTTAAGTATTTCATAACTAAGCGATAGCTATCGGAGTATTAAGTACGCTAGTATAAGACCTTAGTACTATTCTAGTTTACCTTAGTATATAAGCCGAGATCTGAAGCTATTATCCCGGATACCTTATTATAAAAAGAATAAGATATATTAGAGGAAAGTAATATAAACTCGAGGTTCTGCAGGTTTTTAGACCCGGACTACGTAGCGAACTAGCTTACTCTAGAAAAGAAAGATAAGATAAGAGTAATAACTATATTAAGTTAGTTAGATTATAATATAAACTCGAAGTTCCGTAGGTTTTTAGACTCGGAACGCGTAGTATACTAGCTAGCTTCAGAAGGAGAAGATAAGATAAGAGTAATACTTATATCTACTTAGCTATTAATCGCACCCTTTAGCTAAGTCTTTACCTTAGATCTAGCGATATCTAGAGGTCCTTTCTAAGATAAAGAACTAAACGACTTATAAGATACTATAGTATAAGAGAATACGATATATTAAACTATACTCTACTTATTATAAGATAGGGCCTGATCTTTCCTAAGCGAAATTAAGATTAAAATCTAAATAAGCGACTATAGTATAGATATAAAGAACTACTTATATTACTATAGAAAGTTATAAGTACTAGGCGCTCTAGTTATACTAGAGTCTGACTATAAAGCGATAGACCCTAAGACTCTCGAAAATAATACTCTAAGGATAAGGCTTATCTAGTCTATCTACGACTCGCTAGTCTATAGTTATCTAAAGCGGGACTCTATTATATCGATATTAGGACGCTCCTTCTACTAGCTACTATAGTCGAGATATATAAGATAATTCTTAAGGAACTATAATTATTATAAGAGAAATAAAGTATAGAGGAAATATAAGTTAGACTCTTAAGACTACTACTAGTTCCTAACTAATTCTTCTAAGAGATATCTATAGACTTTATAACTAACTTACTAAACTCTTAAGATAACTATTATCTTTAGGTAATTAAAGACTAGTTAAGTAAATAAGTAGTTATCGAAGCGATACCTAGTATAAAAGCAGAGGAATACGCTAAGAAATTCATAGAATACTAAGTAAGAAACTATAGGATACTACGAGCGATTATAAGCGATAGAGATACTAACTAAATAAGTATATTCTAGAAGACCTTTTATCGCTTAATTAGCGTATAATAAAGACTTAGCTTCAGATATTACTTATAAACTAATAGAGGACTAGAAAAGCTAAATTAAGATATCTAAGCTTATCTACGAAACTTTATTAACTAAGAGTAATCTAACTAGAAAAAGTAGCTCCCTATAGCTTAGTTAGCGTTAAATAGATATTACTATATAGGCCTCGAGATAAGCCTATTCTTTATTATATATAGGTACGAAGCGCTATTACTTATACTATTAGAGATAGAACCCGAGATTAACTCTTAGCTACTATCGAGCGAATAAGCGATAGTATTTATAAAGAAGATAAAGAAGATTACTAACTTATACTAATCGAATATAGTAGTATCCGCTTAGAAATAGAAGGATAGCGCTAATAAGATAAGGACCCTAGCTCTAGTATACTAGAAGAGAGATAAGATATAGTTAGACTTATATAACTATTAGATAAATCGATTAAAAAAGAGTCTTAATACGAAGTATACTAAATATATAATAGACGAAGTATTATTACTAATAGCTATTCGTCTATCTAGGGTCCCTAGTAATATTTACTTAGTATTCTATACGGATCTATTACGATTAGTAAGCTATAACTTATTACTTAGGCAGGAGACTAATAATAGTTAACCGGGGCTTATACTATTCGAGACTTACGAAGAATAGTAAGTAAAGGAGATTCTTTATACTAGAGATAAATCGAGGAGAAAAGGGAAAGGTAAGGAGGTACTAGTAAAGTAAGCGAGTTACTACGAACTTATATAGGAACTTATTAAAGACTTATCAGATACTATAGCTATAGACGAGTTCGAAAGCAAGTATAGAGATATTAAATATTATAATAGACCTAGATAAGTATAAGAGAAAAAGAAGAATAAGAGAGGATCCGATTAATCTTAAGCGAGTTATAAGTATTAATAAAGAGAGTTCAGATTTCTTTTATATTATTTTATTAATTCTAAAAAGTAATATAACTCGACGAATTTCCTTAGGATTCTATTCTAAAATAACTAGACTTATTTAGCGTAATAAGTACTTAGAACTAAAGCGGGAGGGACTCTACTAGTACTATAGTAGTTAGCGACAGAAAATAAGCAGACTATAGGAAGCTTATATCTAACTCTACTAAGCGATAATATTAGTAACCGAATTAGTAACTTCAGTAGTAATAGAGCTAAAATAAGCAGTTAGCGATAAAGAATAAGCGCAGTCCGAGGATAGGTATAGAGAGAGAAGACTAGTAGCTTAGAGAGGCTTTAAAGCCTTCTAGGCCTTAAGGACCTTACTAAGATCGCGATAAGTATTAGCGCTAAATAAGTAATTAGTAATAGAAAATAATTAGAGTCTAATAACTTATATAATATCTCTATTATTAGAGTAAGTCCAGATAGTATAAGTAATATACGCTATTTAAGGACTAAGTAGTTAGCGATGTTTTTCAGGCGGAGCTCGGGATAAATATATAAGTTTTTATAATTCTTACGCTTACGAGAACAGATCGTATAAGCGCGGGAGCGAATAGACTATATAAGTTAGTAGATATTAGGCGAAAATAAGCGAGATTCGACTTATATTCTAGTCGATATAATCGACCCTAGAGAGAGTATAAGTAGCGTAATAGATAATAGAAGCTATCTAACTTCGATTAGTAGTAAGCGAGGTATAGTACTTTTAGAGTAGAGATAAGAGATAGCGAAAGAGAAAGAGTAATTAATACTAAATGATCTTATTAACTTATAGTTTATAATAGTTAATTAAAAAGAAGGGAATTAGTCTATAAAGTAATAGAAAGAGGTATATATAGCTAAGGTAGGAGTATTTACCGATTTAATTAATAATAGGAAAGAGAGCGATAATAAAGAAATAAGAAGATATAATAAGCCTTATTAGTATTATAAGCCGGAAATAAACAGAAAGGTTATATAAATAAATAACTAGAGGCCTTATACGACTTTACTAGTATTATTAATTATTTCCTTACTATCGGTTCGCTATTATACTTTATTAGTCTACTATTATTATTAACTTCTAAGCGAAGTCGGCACGAAGCGAGAAAAAGAATCGCAGATATAATAAGCCTTAATTATATATAATAGGGCGGGATACAAGTCTTTAGAGGCGAACCCTAATATAAGATAGGCGGAAGGAGGAGGGGAGTAATATAAGGGGCAAGCCCTAGGATTGAGCACTAGCGATACTTATGCTTACTAAGCCTAGCGGTACCCGCATGTTTTCCTTCGGAGCTAGGCTAGAACCTGACTCTCTCCTATATCGAACTTCTTGAATACTACACTTAACTATCTGTATACGCGTTACTCACCCGTGATATTACTCCTGGGCCTGATTAGCCTTATGAACAAGTATATATACTCTTACGATAAGAGCTTTATATATAGGAGCTAGCTAGAGAGATAATTGAACCTAGAGAGATATACCTTAGAGGGATGCGTACTTTAATTACTAAGTATAAGAAGGCAAGTACTGAACTACCTAGAGTATAGTATACTACTCTATCTAATCTAGCTAGAGAAGTAGAAAGGGATATTTAAGTTATTCCAGATAATAAGATTAATTCTGAATCTAGGAGCGAGGAAGATATAAAAGGAGAGTGATTATAGAGATATTTTATAAGTAATTGCGTTACTATCGCTTATTACTATTAAAGTGTTTTTTTTTAAATATAAAAAGTTTAATAATATATATTTCTAAAGCTCTTTATATTACTATCTGTTATTAATATTAAAGATATGACTAAGATAAGTAGAATAAACTAAAACTACTTATTCAACTTTACTAGTTTCTTAATAGCTCTTCCTAATATCCTAGTTACTTTTACTACTTATGAAAAGTCTAGAAAGTTATCTAAATCTTCACTTAACTCCTCCTCCTTAGCTACTTTAATATCCTTAGCTTTTAATTCCCTAAATAGATCCTAATCCTCTTTCTTATCCTCTTCCTCTCTCTTCTTCTTTATACTCTTTTCCTTCTTAATACTCTTCTCCTTCTTAATATTATTCTCCCTCTTAATATTAAGTACCTCCTTTACTCTCTTAGAGGTCTCCTTCTCCTTTTGCTTCTTCTTACTAGGGGGTTCTATATCTAGTATTAATAGTCCTCGCCTATAACCCTTTCTAGCCTTTAAGGGAGTTAATAAATTCCGGGTAATAAGGAAATAAAGAGGAAGAGGAGTTACTCTTATTTATTTAACTAGTAGACTAGCGATAATATAATATAGTTATACTCCCGGACCTGATATATCCTCCTAATAGAGCTCTTTCTTAATAATAGTACTAATAAAGCAGAGGCGAGAGAAGTTAACTTATATCTCTCTACTAATAATATCTTTATAATTAGTAATAAAAGGAATCTTCTTCGATAAGAGAATATTCCGGAGGAGCTAGTCGATAGCGTCTAGTATTAGTAAGGGAGTTTAGAGGTCTAGGTCTACTTTAGCGAGACTACTAATAATTATTACTTTTACTAGCGGTAGCTTATATAGATAGATAGATACTAGTGTCTTTTATTAACTATTAGCGGGGTTAATTCTATAAGAACTAGTAACTTTCTTCTGCTTCTTTATCTTAAAGTCTTTCTACTCTACCTTTTGCCTTAGGGTATTAACTTCTTCTACTAGTAGCTTTTAAGCCTACTTATCTGCTACCGGCTTTCTATTAATAGAGATCAACTGAAGATTATTATTATTATTATTATCCTTAGGCCTATAAGCCTAAGTCTTCCCTAGGGGAGGCTTATTAGTAGGTAGCCTACAAGATAGAGCTTACTGAAGCTTAATCTAGGAGTATCTATTAGGATAGTACTTATTATTAAGACTATAGAGTAGCTTAGAGTAATTAATATTAAGATAATAAATAGCTTCCTTTTTAGGGACTTAGTGAGATATAGTTATATTAAAGGAGGAAAGGTAGGATAATACGGATTTATTTAGAGGAGTAATAGTAATCATATACTATTACTCTTCTTTATTACTCTACTAGGTCTATTATAGCTAGAAAATTCCGAAAAGTATATATAAAAGCGATAGCAAATAGTAAAGAGCTTATAAGCGGGGTATTAAGGGGTATATAGAGTTAGTACTATTACTATCTAGCGTTACTATACCTTGAGGTTCGTCTATACTTGAATTATAACTTTACCGAGGTTCAAGTTCTATAAGGAATTCTTCTGAATAGTTATAAATAAATTCTTAATAACTATACCTGAATTAAGTTGTAGAAAGTTGTAAGACTTTCTATTATAGCGTTATTCTATTAGAAAAGTCACGGGATAGGTTTTCCCTGTGAAAAAAAGTCAAAAATCAAGTTGAGATATGTGGCTACTAAAACCCGCCATAGTCCTCGGCCTGTTTTACTCGTAGCGCGCGCTTACAGATATTTTCGGATCGCGGCCTGAAGAACCGAGCCACCGCGACTTTCAAAACGAGCATTTGCAATGACTATTCCCCTGTTTGTTTTATAGTCGCAAGCTACCTCAACTTCGCCAATTCTCTTCACATCACTATTGACCTGATCTCAATTTAACAACACCATTGAGATATGGCTTCTAGTTTCAAAGTCGGCCAATATATCGAAGGGAAGGTTAGCACCTACGTCCTCTCGAAGCAACTTCACAAAGATATCTGGACTGCTATGTATCAAACCCTGCCCAATGATCGCTTCTCATCGCCTCTAACACTAGAAAGGAGTTCGAAGCTAGGCCAGGTGATCATAAAGAGCGCACCTAAGTATCGCTTGGACAACGAACGCGATATCCTTAAGCATTTCCATGCCCGGCCAGGAATTCGCCAGCTCCTGGATAAGACACAGGACCCGCGATCTCTAGTGCTAAAACACTTTGATGATAATCTCTTATCTGCATCGAATTCGAAAAGCCTTAAAAAGTCCGAAATTAAGTTTATCGCAAAGAGGATCCTTGAAGCGCTACAAGCATTCCATGAGGATGGCTACGTACATACTGGTATAACTTTACCTCTCTCTTTTTGCTTCTTTGTTCTAGATTCTAGCTGCAACTAATCCCAGCTAAACTCTAGATATCAAACCTGATAACATTCTCGTCAACTATAGCAGCCGGCCTCGTCGATTTAGAGACGTTGAGCTAGGCGATTGTGGCGACGCATGTCTTGTGAACCCGGAAGATCACTTGAAGCTGGGAGAGAACGGGCACATGATTGGAGCTCATATGTTCAGGAGTCCAGAGGCTATGCTTAATCTGAGATGGGGCACTGCAACTGATATCTGGTCCTTTGGTACAACTGTAAGTGACTTAAATCTTCGCCACTGCAGTTCTATAGTACCGATCGTCTCGCTGACCTTGTTGTAGCTCATAAGCCTAATATGGGGATCAGGCTGGCATATCTTCAAGCCCGATCCTAAGGATGCTGGACCAAACGATGAGGCTTATCCTAGCCATATTCTAGTAAAGCAAATCGCATTTTTCGGGCCTTTCCCATTGAGCTATTTTGATTTTCTTCCAAATGAGGACGAGAGATGGGAATTTATAGGCGATGCTACACAGTACATCATAGATAATCAAAAGTGGAAGCCTTTTGCGAAGGCGGAGGATAAGGAACTCGCCGAAGAAGATAGGACATTCATTTGTAAGATTATGAAGCTGGATCCGCGGGATAGACCTACGGCAAAGGAACTCTTGCAGGATCCGTGGCTTGAAGATGTATAATATAGGGAACGATGGCTGATTACTAAGTATATCAACGATACCAAGAGGTGGAGATATAGGCTCGAAGGTATGGATAACAGACCCTGACGTGTACTATTACGCTACTTGCTCCAAAGTCCCCCTTTTATGTGCAATATACTCGACTCTGCCAATTTCAGATACTTGACATGTCCTGTAGATTATTAAAAGCTTTGTCATCTCACAGCGGGGTCTGAGACGCACCGACATCTTTCAACAAGGCCATTTGATGATGCTTGACCTACCAGATCGGCGGCGGCATAGGAAGGTTGCAATGGTGAACAGCCTTCAGACCGAAAAGTGAACCCAAGACATAAGACGGATTTGGCCTCATCTCCATAGGGTTTGGAATAAACAAAGCCAGCTTAATACTACAGATGCTACGTGGGTCTAGAACTGTAGCCGAATTGGACCTGACTTCGTCGATAATATTGGATAGGGAATTCAGATCGCCGCTAAGAGATGAAATTACACTGAGGCGGAATGACCCAAGATAGCGTAGAATCATCGGACGGACGCGCAGTACAAAGACACATAGCTCAATAATAGAGCGTATGATTTTCCGCTCAGCATCCCCGCCACACTGACTTATCTGCACACTACAGCGGATAAAGAGGAGGGGCTCAGAAGAAACACTATTAATGAGGAAGGAGATTACCTAGAAAAGATTGTCTATCACCCCTAGACGTTTTACACCTATAGATCCGTAGCTGATCGTTCCCAATATTAATACCTTCGTAGCGAATTTCGTTTACTTTACTTATTCAAATCACGCTTCATTATTCTAACATCTCTACAAACAGCCCATAGATTCTGGTAAATTTGCTAGCTTAGCTGAAGACAATCATTCCATTCCATATTACTGGACAATACGAAATTGATTGGCGAGAGACAATACATCTGCGATATAACCGAATGAGTAAATTACGAACAATTAACATGACCTTGGAGCAGGGTATATTAAAACAGAGTCCTACCCTAGACTACGGTTTACTAAAAGGGGCTAAACGTTGCCGGGTTGCAGTATTACTCCTTAGAAACTCTCCTAACCCCACCCGCAAAGACGCGAATCACACTACCTTACCCCGCAACCTTGCTACTCTATATGTATTCAGCAGCTTCAGCGTTTTATCCCTTCTATAACTTCTCAGTAGACACTTAGCTTATATTATATCCCTATATAACGTACCACAATAACTTCTCTAATTCAATACTAAAAATCTATTAAGTATTATCCTTGTACTAAATGCGTTCGCTTGGATAGCTACATAATGCAGCTCGAAGCCCAGCTACCGCCTCTCTACTGCCCCGAGTGCAAACTCGGCTTCCTCCACAGAGCATCTCTTGAAGCTCACCAGCTCGACGAACTGCATGCCTCCTGCTACAACTGTAGGGTTGCCTTTCCTACAAGAAGGCTTATATAAATGCATCACACATGCAATTGCACAGTACCGCCTTAGTACGACCGCGTTCGCCCGCGACACAATTCCGGTGCTGCGACTGCGAGCGCGACTTCAAAAGTGATAGTGCACTCACGGATCATCTCCGTTCTAGCAGCGTCCATACACCCGGGAAGGGAGGAAAGAAGAAGAAGAATAAGAACATGCAACAAGGGCAACAGGAGCAGGGTACTCCACAAATGAAGTGCGAAAAGTGCAGCAAAACTTTCACGAATCGACATGCGCTAAGTTCACATTTATCGTCGGTGCGACATCTTCCACTGAGCGACATCAAGTGTCTAGCAGGCAAGAAATGTGAGAAGCGGTTTAATTGTCCATTAGGGCAGTTACAACATCTAGAGAGCGGGAAATGTAAGTCAGGAATTACGAAAGAAAAGCTTTTCGGTGCTATCGCGGCAAAGGATACCGGTCGGATCATCACGTCGAGAGGATTTGAGTGACAGACCTTGCTAAAAGACAACCAATCTGCGTCTGCAAGTTCGACATCAAGTCCCATAATGACACCAACATCGACTGAGTTTCTAGGTTCCTATCCGCCCTCGCCGCCTTGCCTAGTTCTCACGCCTGAATCCACTTTGCCACCTAGCGTAAACTTTCACGATATTCTCCCCGGTCGGCTCCACACTCAAAGTGGGTTCAAGGTATGCCACCTCTGCCCTCCGTCCCGTACTCGTCCATTCAAAGGCAAGGCGGCACTTCAGCAACATCTGTCGTCAAGTGTCCATGCCCAAGTATCTACTTCTTTGCCGGTACTCGATGATTTGTCATTTCATTGCCCCTACACTTTATTGGATGATGCAAGTCAGACGAGGCCTCTGAAGCAATTCTCGACTGTGAGTGGGTTGGTACAGCACCTTGAGAGCGGTGCTTGTAACGGGGGGAAAAAAACTTTGCGGCGTGTGGTAGAGTACGTAGAGGATGAGATGAAGAGCATGGGATTTCGCGGTCTAAAGCTGCTAAGCTAGAAAAAGGTTAGGTCCTATAAGCCCCTGACGTTCTCTTACTTGGACTGATAGGCACAGGATTGTGATTTACCAAGCTTGCCAAGTTTTACTTCACGGATACCACGTTCGACTCGCCCGTGTCGTTTCCATTTTAACGTGTTATTTCTACGGATATCACACTGCGATTTTCCGGCAAAAGTTTATCAGTACTGCTTTGACTCACTACTCATGCTTGTTCTGTCTATACTGTTCGAAGCATCGCACCTTAGTACTGTCACTCCAGGATAGGCTAGAGATATGCTGAATGGCAAGGGAAGGAACAAGGCTGGCACAGGGTCTGATAATCATATTTTGCTTGGCAATCAACGCGCCTCTGTAATGTGAGCGCACCGGTCTGAGGTCGTTTAAACATACTTGTTAATTAGCCACTACTTTCTCTTAGCTCGAAGTATACTTCTGCAAAGCGCATAATGATTGATAAGTCACAGTCGTTGCTTCTCTAAACTGGATGCTGATATTGAGGAGTTGGCGAAATCAAAGGGAAAGCAGCTTGCCATTCAACGAAGCCACTGTCCACAAGGTCGTTCTGACTTAGCAGGGCTGCTTAATACAATCGGCAAACGCTTGAAAAGATGGATTTGCGCATGAAAGACCGAGGACGATGGAGTCAAGTTCTTCTCCTCAGGAGGTATTTGTCGTAAGATTGATTCGTGATCGATCACCGCCTTATAGGTATTCTCCAGCGCGTGATTTCGCCATTTTTAACTAGGAGGCTTCGAGTCCAGTGCTATTAAGTAGAAGGTTAGAGTCTAGCTGACTGCGGTACGGTATAATAATATATCGGCTTCGTCTTAAGCTTTAGCTTCGATATTAGGTTTTAGCGAGGTGATAATAAAGCGTATCTAGCTCATTTTCCCTGACCTGAAGGAAGATATCGGCTTCTCCTATAACTAATTTCCTATACTTAAGGGCGTTCTTAATCATATAAGAATATAATTATATTAGCGATACTATAGTGAACTACTTAGAGTAGTATATAAACTTATCCTCCGGACCGGTAGGTATTATAATCCGATTGATAATATCCTTCGGAATATTTATAGATCCTTTATCAGCTCGCAGAAGTCTAGCCCGCAGATTAAAGACTGATAGCTTATCAGATAGTTTATATTCTACGACTATATATAAGCTCCGTGTGCTATCTGCCTCCTTATATACGTAAATCTGATCGGTATTTCGCGGCTTTGGATTCGAGCTTAAGGCTTATCCTTTATTTGAGATACGGAGATCTTGCAGACTTTGCTAGACCTCTTCGTTACTATCGCTAAGGGCGTTCGTATAGTTCTTAAAAAATAATACTACTACTTAAATTGAACTCACAGCGAGCGTCTTCTACTTACTAAAGGTAAGAGATAATATAAGGTGTCGGCTATTCAATAGTTAAGCGCTAATATGCCTCTTTATCCTTTTCGCTTACTAGTAGTCGGTCCTAAAGGTCTTACCTAAGCTCTTTAAGATATTAGATAGAGCTAAAGTGTTCTGCGTCTTAAGGAATATATTCGGATACTTTTTGGAAGAGTTATTACTATAGTATTAGAAAGTCCGTCTATAGTATTAATAAGGTCGGGCAGGGCTTATTCTTGCAGCTGGTAATAGAGCCCTGCGTACTAAGGCTCTTATCTGTCTGGATACGGAGTGGCTTCGAGAGGAATGTGTTATAACGACACAAGACTTAAGGCGGTATATAAGCAAGAATAAACGAGTAGGGAGGCTAAGAGCGATTTTATATAGTCTACTACGAAGGAAACAAAAAGATAAGGAAGGAAGAAGAAGAGAGATAGAGTATAAAGCACCTTATATATATATACTAGTACTAGTCCGATACTATACCGGGTCGGATACTAGTTCTGCCGGGATACCTATGAACTTAGGCCCTATTATCTATCATTCTTCTAATATGATATTCAGGTAAGCTATTATAATATTACAACCCAACTAAGAAGAGCTTAACCCTAAGCTCAGAAGGTTATAGTTTATACTGGAATTAGTCTTTATTATAACTGTTTTCGTCGATATTCGCGTAATAAGCGCTAGCTGCTCTTTAGTAGTAATAAATTCTTTATCAGGTTCTAACTAGTTATATTACTATAATAGTACTATATTAGTCGTAGCTTCTAAATCGGGCGGTAAGCGGTATTTACTTTATCTATTTACAGTAGGAGTCGAGTTTAAGTGGGGCGTAGGGTATATAAAGGAAGGGGTTTATTAATATTAGAGCTTTTCCTTTTCAACTGTAATAACTACTTTAACTTATAAGTTTACTCTCCTTAGACTACGATATAGCTTCTAGAGTAAGTATTATTACTAACTACTATAGTAGTCTACTATAATCTTATATATTAATCGACTTAATTAACTCTTCTCTTAATATAAGTAAGTTTCTTATCTTAGTTTTAGGGATAGTCCTTAAGTGCGGTATAGGGGTTTCACGGATCTATAACGCTAACTCCTATAGTACTTTTACTAGTTCCTGCCGGTACTCTTTCAGCGGCGTATTATATATATTACTTACGATATATTCGCGCTTTCCTTAAGATAAAGTACTATAATACTCCTATTTTAGAACTCTTATGCTTATTTAATAAGCTTAACTCTAAGCTTTATAAGTATTATTCAGCGTTAAAGAGTAGTTATAAGTATATAAGTTACTTAAACCTAAATATAGTTATATATACTAACGTATTATAGTTACTTAATTATATTAATACGGAGTATACTATTTTATCCGAGTTACTTCCTAGCAGCGAAGCTAAGGATATAGAGCTAAATCGGGGCAGTATTATAGCTACTTATAAAGCTATTAATCGGATCTATTATCTCGCGAAATCTACTACTCTTACTATTATATTAGAGATTACTACTATATAATTAGCAGAGACTTAGGCTTTAAGGCGTTCTATAGAGAAAGTATTTAAGGAGTTAGAGTTTATTAAGGTAATAAGTTACGATCTTAAACCCTTAGATACTAGTATAATACTAACGTAATATAAGATCTAGATCTTTTAATAATAGATTCGGCGAAATCTAAGTTAATAGTATAAATAGTATTAAAGTAAACGAAAGAGTTAAATAGTATTATGCGGGAATTTACGAAAAAAGCTATATTTAAAGCTACGATATCTAATACTAAAGGAAAGAGGAATTTGCTTTCTAGTTTAGAGATAGCGTTAAATCTAGATACTTCCGGACTCTCTCTAAAGAAGAAAGCCTATAGGATTAACTATTATACTCGGTCTATTACTAGGGCTATATTAGTAGATTTAAGTAAGGAGTTAGATATAGTAGTTCTAGTTCTAGATATTCTAGATTTACTAGAAGCTCCGGAGAACTTAGGAGAGAAAACTAGTGAAATAAGAGTAGTTAAAGAAATAGAGTTCTAGACGCGGTATTATTACGGAGTATAATCAGGAGATTATCCTTAGTAATAAATTCTAATATTAGTAATTATAATAGCTTATTATCCTCTAAGTAACTATAGTTATTTATTCTATCTTCTTAAGCTTTAATTTATTATTCTAGTTTACGCGGAGGTCTAGGTTTACTTAGGTTAATAGTATAGAAATCTCTAAGTTTATATAGAGTACTTATTAAGTCGGAAGTATTATACTAAGTTAGGTCCGGGTTATAGCTTAGCTAGCTAACTTAATACTTCAGATTACTTCTTAGGAGCTATATAGCGAGTATATCTTATAACTTCTACTCTTCTTAAGTAGCGATAACCTCCGGGGGTAAGTTTTATAACTCCTAGCCTAGTAATAAGTTATCCGGGTCCTTAAAGAGTAATTCGGGAGCGAATATATTATAAATAGAAGATCCTAGGGGTAAATCTAGCTTATAAGAGTATCTGATCTTAGCTAGGACTTAGTATAGTTCTGCCTAGAGACTAGATAGCTTCTGTGACGACTAGTCAGGTTTGGAGGTCTCTCCCTATTAGTAGAAACACTTACTACTAAGCGAGATTACACGAGTAGAGTTTAGGGGCCCCTTTTCATATATATACTTCTATTCTCTCTCTATTTCTTCACTCCTTAGTTATAGATTCTCAAGTGATTCTTACTACTTTATATTCATAGTAATATAAGGTCTTATTACTCAGGTAGTTTTAAGACCTTTCTAGAGTAAGCGTTATATTATCTATAACTCTTTTACTTACGTCTAGGAAAATAGTAAATATCTACTTATATTATACCTCTATACCTAGAGCTACTAAACGCAAGAGACTACGCTATACAGAGAAGGCTTATACTAAGTATAAACTTGAAGAATAGAACCTAAACTGAAGTAACCTAAGTCCGATAAATTAACTACTAGTTCTCCGACTCCCTCTACTTCTTATTCTTCGGCGACTCGTAATACTCGCCGTAACTTACCTCTCTCTATAGTAGAGAGTACTCGCGATAACGCCTTATCCGAGTTAAGCTCCCTAACTCTTACTATAATTAACAAACTCACTAAGTCGCTAAATCTCCCCGATAATACCTCTATATTAATAGTAACTATAAGTAACTTATAGGAAGACCGCGCTTATTAGCTATAAGAGGCAGAAAGGAAGCTCGCGGAGGAGAGATAATTAAACGCTAACTTATCTACAGAACTATACTAATTACGAGACGAGTTCCTAGAACTACGCTAGTTAACTACTTAGCGCTCTACTAAGTCTATATCGTTTAATAACGTTTAATCGCGTATAATATTATTACTATTAATTAAAGAAGATAACGCTACTCTTACGCCTAATAATTATCGTCGAGAATAATCTACTAGAGGAATATTATTAATATTATACGCTACGCGTATAGAGAAGATACCGAACTTTCTAAATAAGCTCTCTAATAGAATCGACTACTCTCTAAAACTCTAGGAAGTGCAGATACGTAA
>FJUW01000020.1:410955-422214 GCA_900074885.1 Rhynchosporium graminicola
AAAGGTAATACTTTATATTTATAGGATCCGAAGCGGGTTCGGAAAGTAGTATACTCCTCGGATTCAGGGTCTATATAAATATAGTTAAATACTACTCGGATATCTAGTTTAGTAAAGATTACTACTTTAGATATACGAGTTAAGAGCTTATCGATCTTAGGTATTAAGTAGGAATCCTTTCGAGTAATCGTATTAAGCTTACGATAGTTAATATAGAAGCGTAATCCTTTATTAGCTTTCTTAATAAATAGTATAAGTAATATAAAGGGACTTTAGCTAGATTCGATAAACCCCTTATCTAAGTTTTCTATAAGGTACTCTTTAGTTACTTATAGTTCGTCTATAGATTACTAATATAAAAGCGAATATACGTTAAGTAATAGTTCTTCTAGAATAATATTTATAATTATATAAGCGATATAGCAGAAGAATATTAGAATCCTACTTAGAAAAGGCTTCCTTAAGGGTATAGTACTATTCCGGTAGCTTTTTAGCTATAAGTTATTCGGTATTAGGATCCTTAGGAGAGTCGCTATTTAGATAGTCTTATAAGAGGTAATCTATCTTATAGATACTAGTAAAGAATAATTCGGAACTTTTATATTTTATATTAAAGTAAAAAGCTATAATACTAATTTAGTAAATCGGAACCGGTTTCTAGATCCTTAGAAGTTAAGAGGGATACTTATAGTAAAGTTTCGGTATAAGTACCTTTCTCGATAAAGTCGGAGCGGAAAAGGGTTCGGATTCCTTAGCGATAAGCGGAAATAAGTTAAAAGGTAAGGATAATATATTAATATACTATATTACTACTATTTAGTATAATTAGTATTAGTCTAGCTAGTTTATAGCTAAGTCCCGCGTATTAGTATCGATTTAGTAAGATTAATTAATATTAGGTTTACGAGATAATAGAGTTATAATTATCTCCTTATTATATCAGAAGATAGCTAGATAGCATTCCGACTATAGTAGCTTATAGTAGAGCGTATCTAGCTTAACCTGAAATTATCGTATTTATTTAATACTAATAATTATATCTTATTATCCTAAATCGAAGAGAATAAAAAAGTAGTTATAAATACGCTTACTATTAATAGAAAGGTATAAACGTATAAAATAAGTAATATAAGTTCTAATAGACTATTAGAAACTATATATTAGAATAGAATAAAGTAATAGCTCGATTTTAATACTAAGGGCCTCTAATAGTCGTCTAGTAAGAGTACGATTAATAAATAGATAACTGTTCACTCCGGTATCGATTAGGCTATTTATAGAGACTCTTAGCTTATTTATACTAACTATAGTTAAGTATATAAATTACTTACTTCTTATTAGGGAGTTAAGATCTAGATTAGAGAGATTATACTTACGTAAACTTAGGAAGGAGTTTTTACTTAGGCTTTATCGTTTCTCTCTAGTATTAGTCTAGATTCGGAGGGTACGTTTTCTATTACTTCTTTAGTTACTTAATCCTCTTCCGGAAATTTATCGATTAATTAAACTTTAGGCGAGTTAGAGTAGTCTAGCTTAATATAACTAAGCTATTTATAATCGTAATACTTAGGAGGTTCTCTAGTCGAGGTAGCAGGGCGTTTTAGCGCAGAGAGAGTACTAGATTATACTAAGGTAAAGATATATACGTATAGTACAGGAGTAGTTTATCGAGGACCTAAGCTTAAGGACTAATAAGAGGTAGAACTAGTAGTAGTTATAGTAGTAATAGTAAGCTTATAGTACTATACCTAAGTAGTAGCTTTCTCGGGATAAGTATATTCTGAGTTATAGCGATACTTAGTATTAAAAGAAAATAAGGATCTAACTATAGAAGCGTAATCCTTATTCTATATTAGTTTAATAATAAGAGTTAAAGCGCGTAAGGATAATATAATCTTATCTTATATATAGAAGAACTACTCTTTCTTTTTAACTTTACTTT
Source organism: Rhynchosporium graminicola (assembly GCA_900074885.1). Classification (NCBI taxonomy): domain Eukaryota; kingdom Fungi; phylum Ascomycota; class Leotiomycetes; order Helotiales; family Ploettnerulaceae; genus Rhynchosporium; species Rhynchosporium graminicola. The sequence continues at coordinate 412,898 of FJUW01000020.1, forward strand.
AGATAGTAGCGCTTTAAAATCGATTACGAAACTTAGCGAAAGTCTCGCATATATAGCCGGGTTATTATATTTCTAAGTAGTAGAAAGCGTTATAGTAGTTATCTTCCTCTAAACTAGTAAGAAAGTTCTCCTCTAATAAGGAGATTATTTTATCGCTAGTTTTAAACTTATTAGTAAGGTACTAAAGCGTAAGATACTCTTTAGCTAATCTAGTAACTAGCTCCTATACGAGAACGCGCCGGGAGAAGTCCGTAAGGTAGTAGTCAGCGTTTATAGCTAGCTAGTCTCGTATCGATACTCTTTATTAGAGGAAAGTAGAGTCTAATCTATTATCTAGGAGTAAGATCTTCTTAGTAAGATAAGACTTCTTAGGGCGTAACTCTACTGATTCGGCGCCGGGAGAAGGAGATAGTTTATTAGGAATAGTATCTTCTCTCTTAGTACTATATATCGGAATAGAGTTTATTAGGTTATTAAACTCCGCTATACGCGGAGATTATAGTATTAGTTCTAGTAGGAGAGTCGAAGATAAGCGAGAGACCCTTATAAGGAACTTATCTTATGCGGAGATTAGTCTATTTATAGTATCTTCTAGAGAGTTATTCTTTTCCTCTTAGTCCGCTAATTATTATAAGAGGGAATAGATCAGGTTCGAGTCACTTATAATAATAAGAGTACTTAGCGATTATACTCTTAGTAAATTTCGCTTTTATTTTCCTTTCTCTCTCAGTTAGTACTTCCTTAATAAGGTATTAATATTCTCTAGGGTAAGAGATATTTAGGGTAAGAAAAGGTATAACGGATTAAGTTCAGAGGTAGAGCGAGGGAGATTATATTAAGTTCCCCTAGAACTAGAGGAGTCTCTAGTTTATTAGTTAAGAGCTATAATAGTAGCTTAAAAAAGAGTATATTAGGGCTATTTCGGCAGCGATACGTAGAAATTAAAGTTCCGGGGTATTTATTATACTTTCTTTAAAATCTATCTATAATTCCTTTATACTAAGGGGGTTATTAAAAGAGCGTTAGCGAAGACCTCCTCTATTATACTATTTATAATAAGCTGAATTAAACCCTGATTTATAATTATCCGAGAGATCTCTAGTATCTCGGCTATATGCGAGTAATTATCGAATAACTAACTTAGTAGTAAGATATTATAGTAAGCTATCTCTAGCTATCTTAATCTTTTTATTTAATATAATAATATAAGACTTAAGGCGGTATATAAGTAAGAATAAATAAGTAGAGAAGCTAAGAGCGATCTTATATAGTCTACTATAAAGGAAACAAAAAGATAAGGAAGGAAAAAGAAGAGAGATAGAGTATAAAGTACCTTATATATATATACTAGTACTAGTCTGATACTATACCGGGTCGGATACTAATTCTGCCGGGATACCTGTGAACTTAGGCCCTGTTATCTATCCTTCTTCTCATGTGATATTCAGGTGAGCTGTCGTCACATGTGTAGCACGCGCGTAGGTACTCGTTCAATGTTGTAGGTCTTGACTTCTTTCCCCGTGCTTTGTCAAGATATCCTTGGTGGCAAATGGGTTTGAGAGAAGCGTCACCTGATACTAGCCTAACTCCTTAAAGCCGAGGATTCATGGCGATCTTTCTGCTTGGCCTTCACCAAGTGGAGTTCTGTACGGAATTACAAGGAAGCCTCGAGCGGCTAGGGTAAAACTCGCCTATTATACCCTTGTATGTCAACAGCCCGCTGATTTTCTCATTGCCTGTGCTGAAGTTGGGCTTGCCACAATCAACCCTGTCCAGTCTAGTCAAGTACGGAAGAGGGTGGAAGGTGGGTTTCGTTCAGCACTATATCTATACAGGAAAACTATGGGCCTAATTCGCATATTTAACACTGTTCTATGGAAACCATTACCTTGCAATTTACCACAGTGGATGAGACCCTCTTTCCACCCCCTTCTGTACTCCACTCGCGCGGCACGAACCGGAGGTCTGGGACACCCACTTTCATAGAGGGTTAGGTGATCACGTACTCATCGATTATTCCCAGCCGTTCTGTGGTGGTTGTTTTTATGTTGGATATCTTACGCGTGGTGGTCATTATGACTGTCAACCGGGTCCACGACATACTAAGCCAAGAAGGCACAGGTAAGCGCCGACCTTATACAAGGTAGCATAACCACACACCGAGCGAAGGTAGTTACAGTCGCTAACAAAATCAGCAACAACGATATGGAATCCTAATATTAAGTGGATATTCGTGATCAACAACTTCAATATAATAATCCTGGGAAAATTTAAAATTTTCTGAGCCCATTCGAAAATTTTCAATTCTCGGACTTCCAACAAGGGGATATGTGAGCGCTTAGATTGTAAAGGCTTCCATTTTAGATTCAAGCACTGGCACGTGCTTGGCCAGTCAACTGAAGACGCACAGTATGCAGAGATGGGAGAGGCTGAGTGCATGTGACGCCGTGAGTTGTTGTTCATTAGTATGGCAGGCTCTCGCAATGCTGATGGTTATCTGACGATCGGCCGCAATTGGTACACTTCGTTCCAAGCCCTCTCTGTAAAGTGTAAAGTTATGAAGAGTATGATGAGATAAACACTGACCAGACAGATGACCTCCCTTAGAGGAATAGACGAATCCAAGCACTGACCAAATGTCAAAAGTAATCAGTCTTAACGATCGTCAGAAACACATGATAGAGGATGACGATGGTATATTGACGCTCCACCAGTCAAGAGACGCCAGGAGTAAGCCACGTGCACAGTCGAATGTCACGGAAGAAGCAGCAATAGAGGGGGAATTAGGAAGTAGGAAGAATATATGAAAAGATACAATACTGATTAGAAGATCAGGAGGGCAAGTATAGACTTAGAGAGACGAGAAGAGGGCGGAGAGGCGGGAGGAAGAGGGGCTCGATCCAAAAAATACTGGAACAAGAGAGACACAATCTGGTGGGCATATTTAAAAGCGTGAAGAAGGATGTAATTCATTACACCCGGAGGGATTGGATAGTTTTATACTGAAACTGCCCTTAGTAATTGAATATAGGGGCTAGTGAGTGGAAGTAGGAATTGATTATTTTCGGCGGAATCGTTTGTTGTGAGACTTAGGCGATGCTGACGAAGAAGTATGGCGGCCTGCAGAGATGCACTGCCACATCCCAGCTTTCTTACTCCGCAGTACGGCGTCGTTCCTAATAACCCCTTCCGCAGTCCCATTCGGCAATCTGCTAAGGTGTAATCATGGAGGTATACGATCAAAGAATCAGCAAGTTCCATGAGCGAGCAGGGCGACGCCGATGTTTTAGCCTTCAGATCAGATCCAGCAATCGATACAATCCTTGAAGGTTCGTTCAATTGCGTCTTTCGAGTTGCCCTACTGAAACAAGAGACGCTTCAAGCAGGCCATACTACATGGATCGTTGTGGCAAGTTCTATTGAACACATCTATGACTTTCGCGCAGTATGCACGATACAAAGCCACTTCATAATTTTTATGATTTTGATCTCTGAACCGTTATATATCTCTCGTTAGACTTGACCAAATTCTTCATAATATAAGAACACTTCAATAAAGCTAGACATTCGTAATCCGCCAGTTGTCGAGCACGAAAGTGATTGAGATTATCGTAGAGGAGATGCTTGTATGTTTCTCCGCCGCTCGAACACGCTCTGTTACCTCATTTGCCGCCTTCTCCGCATCCACTTCAAGTCCATATGATCTGTCGAGATAGGCTGAGAGCTGAAGGTGGGGTGGAGGCTTTGGTGGTGGGCACTGATGGCTGTGAAGCCGAGCGACAACCTTTCCACACTGCTTACAGGCGGCCTTTGTCTTTAGACACGACTTAACATGTTCCTGTAGATACCCAGTATTAGTTGACCTACACGCAATACGGGCAGATGACCTTTGCTTTCGGCATTGAGGTCCTTGGGTGTAGCGATGGCCCACCGAAGCACGCAAGCTAGAATGTTAGTGAGAAGCCCGCCAAAGCACGCCCAAATGGCGTGCTTTGGTGTGCCATGTCGCTGCTTGGCATGGGAACCAAACGGGGCGGTGATGGCAGGCAGAATTGCCTCTGGTTCGAAACACAGATTGCCGTGCGGGTCGATACCTCGCACCGGAGCGAGTGACGATCTTGGTGAAAGTCGCCCCACACGTCTGAGTACGAATGGTCACATGGTATTTCCTCGGGAACTGGTCGATAGTGGCAGATGAAACACTCGTATTTACCACTAACAGATTACAAACGTTGCCCAATTGCAAAGGATTTCATCAACCTATAGTATAGATTGAAAGTAAACCAAGTTTGCACGTCTTCAGAACGTCAAATTAATAACGTAGCATCCTCTTGTTCAGCCTTCCAGATCAAGAGCTATGCAGGATGAAATAGAATCTGGATGCTTCACTCCTAAGACACGAGGCTGACCTTGTACACATTCTTCCACGAGTATTGCTCCTGCGTTCTAGGATATCCCGGCTTAAAATTGTGCTTCACTTCAATCATTACCGTCTAAATTATATCCACATTAATAGCTACATCCTAACAAGGTCTCTATCCCGCCATCAATCCATTGTTTCTTTAAGGACGTTTTGCAAAGCCGCGCTGTCACCACACAACCTCGAAAACCATAAGAACATCTGATTTTTTATCGCATCGGTGAACACAATGTCAAGTTCACAAATCCCGAATGTGGAGTCTGGAGTCGAAGTTTCTCCATGATCCCCAGATTTGCAAAGCCACAAAAGGTGGCATTTATAATACTCCAGTAGTCCTTCTGAAAATATTGCAACTTGGCAGGGAGTCGACCTGTTCCAGACTAGCCATACACAAGAACTAATAAAGGACCTCACCCCCAATCATTGACAGATCTGACGTATCCTCGAGGTACACAGACTATCTGTGCGCACAGTCCAAGAAGAGCAACCCATGCATCTTACTTCACGTGCGAAAGGCGAGTGCTGACTTGCAAGTAGAACATCGACGTGGCCTTTTATTCTCTTCTGGGCCCTGTTCGCCTGCTGATTATTCAGATAACGGTCCAATTCAAGTCTGATCTGAAAGCCCCGGTACTATATCAGATAATTGTATAGCGGGATAACACCATATATAAGAGTACCTAAGGTCATGAAAATCGAGGAATCAGCTGCGTAATATATCAAGATATTGATTTTTAATTATGATTTCAAGTATAGTATTTGGAGAATCCCACCCCTAAGCTATCGTATCAAAATTAAAGTCAAAAGCTTACTCTCTGTTATTATCAGAGTTCTAGGACCTACGCTCGGCTTTATATATAAAACGGATACGCGGAATCAGCCTTCTTAGGGATACCGCTTACGTGAGGAATTATTACTAGTCTGATTAGCTAATAATCGTATACCTCCTACTTACTCCTTACGTTCATTAGACTCTTAAACGACCCTTCTAGAGTATATAAGAGAAAATCGATCGCGTCCTAAGACTATTTATTATTATCTAGCGTGAGGTAGTAGCGGGAAAGTATCATTTCTTCTATAATTTCGGCTAATATTAGAAAATCTAATAGGACCTATAAGACTTTTAGGCTCTCCCGTAGGCTATTATACTTCAGATCTCGAGGATCTAGGACTTAGGCGAGTAGATAAGTAAATATCGTATTCTATATAAAAGAAAAACCAACTAATTTTAATATCTCTATCTAGAGATAACTAGATATTATCTTATAAGAGGTCTCTATAAGAAAGCCTTAGCGATAAGATATAAGTAAGGCCTCTAAGTGTCTAGTATTATTAGCTATTATCTTACTTTTAAATAGGAGTAGTATATTACTTCACTAAGTATTATCGCTATCTCTCGCTCTTCAAGATCGTATTTATCGAATTATAACCGCGCGAAGGAAACGTATAGATATTCTATAATAATGAAAATCTTTTTATCGTAGGAATATATCTCTTTAATAGCTACGTTATTCGGATGTTTAATATATAAGAGAATTAGTAGATCTCCTAGGATTTCAAAAGTAGTAATCTCTCGAATATTAGTAAGCTAGAAGGACGATACGTTACGTAAGGTTAGTATAGCTTAACTAGTACGTCGAATATAGCTATAGTCCTTCTATGGATCTTTAAGTAATACCTTTAGTACTCTTCTGATCTTCCCCGGGTTTATTATATTAGTCAGATTTAAAGGAGTTTTATTAATAGCACCTGATTAGTAGCCTAAGAAGGCCTGAACCCTCTGTAAATAATAAAGTACTAGTTGATTTATTATATTAATTACGAAAATGTTTACTTTCTGTCCTCAACTGATATCCAAATTTATGAAAATCATAATAAGGAATATAAGAAGAATGAAAGTCAAGGTTATTGCCAGCTTAATTAGTAGTAGTTTATTTGAAAATTTTAAACGAGGTGGTCATTTAACTATCCATATTCGAATAGGTTTAATTATCACCTCGTCTCTCGCAAGCCTTCTGGTGGAGTTACACACGTTATATGCGCTCCGCTTTTGCCGTTAACATAGCACTCTTCATTGCCTTACCGCTTGTTGTTTTTATCTTAGTAGTAGTCACGTAACTTATTCTTTATATATTCTTATTACGAGCAGAGAGATTCAAGCTTATAGGTATAAAAACGATACTTATACGTTTCTATAGATACTATTCTCCTTCGTATGCTAACCTTAATAGTTCCAGAGTATAAGACCCCTAAGACTTCAGCGAGATAATCTACTAAAGCACGGCTCTAATAATCTTTTAGATAAATAGCTTTATAATATCACTTTTAGTATAACTTATTACTGCCTCGGATTCGCTACGCATACGGACTGCTATTAATTACTAGTCTACCTTACGGTACTAAAAATGCCTCTAAGATCTGCAATAGAGTTCAAATTATTAATAATCTCTATTTAGTAGCTAATTCACCTAAAAGTTTACGTATATTTATATTATATTAACTATAAAATATATATACTACTTAAGCTATTCCTTAACTTCGGTAATAATAATAACTACTATTATATCTATAAGAGTTAAGTATTCTTTACTTATAATAAATTTCTTTTCTTAATTTAGGAATCGGAAAAGTATAGATTTTATACGCTACTAATTCGTAGAATTTATAGATTATTAGTAATAAGTTACCCCTATTTCTATAGGGGTTAATATTCTGATAGTATTACTACTACTAGCTTATAATAATCGAGCAATAAGATAATAACTACTTATATATTTAATAGTTAAGTATTAATAATATTAAGTATTAGATAGCTAAGAGAGTATCTTCTGAGACGGGTATAAGTATAAAGCGTTATAAGGTATCCTATATTTCTGAATTTTCTATATTATAATACGATAGCTAAGAGAAGAAATCCGTATAAGAGGGCGTCAGGGAGGAATAGAACACTAGTTAAGAAAGTGTAATAGGTCTGTGCGCCTAGTGCCTCCCACTCCTGTATTTCAGAATTAGAGAGGAAGGAAGAACCTTCTCTCCTTAGTAATTAGTTTCTATATTAACTAGATTATTACTAGCGAACCTCTAGTAACTATTCTATTATTCTATTGTACTTATTTACCTTAGCGTACTAAGTGATTATTATATTCTAATTGCTTTTACTTAACGTTAGCTTAAATAGTTATAATAGCTTAAAGCGGAGAATCCTCTATAATTACTTAGAGGATAATAAACTATTATAGTTACTAGTATTAAGAATTTATTACTAAGGATAATCTCCCGATTATACTCTATAATAATACTATATCTAAAACTCTACTTCCTTTACTACTTCTACTTTACTAGCTTTCTCCTTTAAGTTCTCTAGAGCTCCTAGTAAATCTGGAATATCTAGAACTAGAACTACTATATCTAACTCCTTACTTAAATTTACTAATATAGCTCTAGTAATAGACTAAGTATAATAGCTAATCCTATAAGCTTTCTTCTTTAGAGAGAGTCCGAGAGTATCTAGATCTAATACTATCTCTAAACTAGAAAGTAAATTCCTTTTTCCCTTAGTATCAGATATCGTAGCCTTAAATATAGCCTTCTTTATAAATTCCCGTATAATAGTATTTAACTCTTTTATCTGCTTTAATACTATTTTAGCTATTAACCTAGATTTCGCTAAATCTACTATTAGAAGATCTAAATCTTATATCACGTTAGTATTATACTAGTATCTAAAGGTTTAAGATCTTAACTTATTACCTTAATAAACTCTAACTCCTTAAATACTTTCTCTATAGATCGCCTTAAAGCTTAAGTCTCTACTAATTATATAGTAGTAATCTCTAATATAATAATAAGAGTAGCAGATTTCGCGAGACGATAGATCCGATTAATCGCCTTATAAGTAGCTCTAATACTACCCCGATTCAGCTTCACGTCCTTAGCTTCACTACTAGGAAGTAAACTAGATAAAATAGTATATTCTATATTAATTAGTTAAGTAACTATAACACGTTAGTATATATAATTATATTTAGGTTCAAGTAACTTATATACTTATAATCGCTCTTTAATACCGAATAATACTTATAAAGCTTAGAGTTAAGCTTATTAAACGAATATAGAAGTTCCAGAATAGGAGTATTATTATACTTTATCTTAAGGAAAGCGCGAATATATTATAGGTAATATATACGATACGCTACTAAAAGAGTACTAGCGGGAACTAGTAAGAGCACTATAGGAGTTAGTATAATAGATCCGTAGAACTCTTATACCTTACCTAAAGATTATCTCTAATACTAAGGCGAGGAACTTACTTATAATAAGAGAAGAGTTAATTAGGTCGATTAATATATAAGGTTATAGCAGACTACTATAGTAATTAGTAATAATACCTACTTTAGGAACTATATCATAGTCTAGGGAGAGTTAACTTATAAGTTTAAGTAGTTATCGCGATTGAAAAAGGAAAAGCTCTAATATTAATAAACCCCTTCCTTTATATACCTTATACCTTACTTAAACTCGACTCCTATTATAAATATGTTGGATTTGTAACCAGTACCTTGGTCAGTTTACTAGTACCTTGGTTAGTTTTGCCTGCATTAGCATACACACCCTGTACCTTGTCAGTACATGGTCTTAGTACCTGGTTCAGTACCTTGCCCATGTACCTTGTTGTACCTGGCACCTACACCCTGTACCTTGTCAGCAGCCTGTACCCTGCATACTCTATTAGAGTTACTATAAAGGTTCTCGATAGAGTTCTACTACTCTCTAGTACGTATATCGTACTTCTAGAGGTTTCTACTGACGTACTACTGACGTAGTATGATTCTACGGTATACGTGTCTTCTTCTATGGAGTTCTGTATTACGTAGTATAGAATATTCTAGAGAGCTCA